>JARJDW010011036.1:0-30980 GCA_030264715.1 Adinopsis sp. GC000173
AATCTTTGTACGTTGAGATTATGTTCGTCGATTTGCCAATAAGTATTTTTCAACTTTTCACTCGTAACATCTGAGCAATTATTTCACTCTGCAAGATGACAGATTGAATTTTTTCTGACAATACTAATGTTTTCTCACATTGAAATTAAGTTTTTTTTTGGTAATGGTATTGGAATATAAATATTGTAGGCATTATTAGACTAAACGGATACTTGTTAGGAAGAAGTTGTGTATGTCATGTAGAAATTTATTTTGCTTTAGTTACGGAGTGTGTAGTTTAGTCGTTTATTGTTATTTAACTTGTTAACTAAGGGAGTCATCAAGAGGCGACTGTGCCAAAACTATAAACGTCTATCGCTTATTGGCGATTTCTTATCTTGTATTTCATAAATCTCAATTACATAATTCAATACATCTACATTTATACCACTTTTAATAAAATATTATGACATTCTGCAGGATTGTGATATAGAAATATACCTATAGTTAAAGGGTTAAAGCAGTGCGATATAGGTCCAGTACACATACATTCTTTCTTCTCTGCACATATGTTTGCATGAATCTAAAATTTTGCTACTTGTTTACTTGTCTGATAATTGGGGTAAATACACTAGATATTATGGAATGCAATGTGTATATAAACTATGACAAAACCTATATGGAAACAATTAAAATTAATTATAATAATTACACAATTTTATTCGCACCAATAAACCATATATTCAAAATGCAAACTGAAATAAATTATCAATTAACATGATTGACACTAGATTAATTGATATTTAATATCCACGTTCCAATGGTAATGACATGCAAATTGCAATATTGACAATTACGTTTCGAAAAAAAGATTATTATTACTGATTTAATGCCCATATACTGTGATTGTGACTCTACTATAGATAGAGTGGAGTGCGCAACATTTTTGTCGTTTCGATTGCGCTCATGTATCCACTACACATACACTTATATATGAATGTAATATTACGTGCATATCATTATCTATAATTTTAGATGTAAAACAGTAATAATTATCGTTGCGTATAAATATTTATAGAAATAGCAAATTACTGCGAAATTATACGGTAGCCAAATGCATTTGCGTGCTTCAAGCGTAAAACCGATTGGCCATTGAACATTAATTTAATAATATTACACCAAATAAATGTGTCAACAAATGTTACATACATTATTGATCGACAAGGCAATTTAGATAGATAAATAAATAAAATGTATCGCAACTAATGCTACATATTTCCAAATGTAATGTTTCAATCTTAAACTAATTTTATTTCCTATTTATTTTATAGGTTCTTGAACATCATCATTCCGTACTACAGTAATCTTGCACGAGGGTAGCAATAAAGAACATATGATATCATGAAATGCTAGGGTAAGTAAGTGGAAAGGACGTGAAAGCACTTCTCCAACGCAAATCACTTAAGCAGAGATTGTTTTGTGTGTCGTCGTAAGGGGTTTTACATTGCTTTATTGCAATAACAACTTTGTACGTTATTTTCTAGGTCAAATTCTGACAAGTGCTCTCTGTTTTGAATAGTATACTAGAATTTTACTATAAAGTCTTTCGTATTTTCAAAACATAGTCCTATAATTAAGGAATATTTGCAAAGGTAATTTCTTATACAATTTAATTTATACAAATGTGTGTAGGTATATTATAACACATACTTGCTAGACAAAAATATTATCATTTTGCTTATGAGATCTCAGAGCAATTCTTACAATGACTCGAATTATATTGACACGTGATTGTTAAGAACATAAAAATATAAAAACTTGGAGTAGTTAAAATCACGATTTATTTCCCATGATTTATCTTATAATTATAGATTTTTAGTTTAGTTGTTTATTTAATCGAAGGTGCGATATTCCTATAAATTTGAACGCATTTAAAACTATTTTTATTGAAATTATTACGTAAGAGTTTTTACAGCCAGATCTTAGCGCAATTTTTGCAACGACATAAAATAACATAAAACATATAATTGTAGAGGAAACACTTAAATATGTAGACATACAATAAATCAGCTCCAGGTGTCTAAAATAATGCATTCAATATAATCACTATTTTTAAAACGCTTTATCTCAAAATTACATGTTAGTTTTTCAATTTTGTCACATTTGAATCAGGTGTACAGTATCCTTATCAATTTCGAGCGCATTTGAAACTGTTTTTATTGAAATTATTTGTGTTAAATAGTAGATAGTGAAATGCACTTCCGCACCGTATATATGATTAATCAAAAAGTGAAAAGGATATCTCATTGTGTTTATTAGCCTTATATATGTATATGTCAGTTGCTTCTATAACAATATCAAATCAAATAATTTGATTTTCTAAATTCGATTGATGATATTTTCATTATAGAGAAAGATATGTGAAGATTGCCATACAAAAGTCCAATTAGATCATATTTTTTTGTTTAAAGTTACAAGTAGGTAGATATATATGTACAGATGTCTTTGATCGATGATCAGGTGCACATTTCTTTTTCAAATCGAATAATCCTTTATTCATGGTGTATTTTACCTTAACTAAAAGAGTACGTTACGCATATCGAAAAAGTGTTGCAACGTAAAATACGCGTATAAAAAATATTACTTATTTATACTTTAATCTTTGGAAGTGTTCAAATTTAATTGCTAAATTTTATTTAATTATTTAGTTCATTAGCATTATTGCTGAAACTTCAACTACAGTTTGATGCTTATTCTGCATATTAGCAACTTGTAATCTTCAGTTAGCAAACTTCACCCATAATATAAAGTTGTTGCCAAGTAAAGTCTAATAAAGCTTCTAATAATATAGATAAAGCGAAAATTAAAAAAACAGAATCTTGATGAATATACAAAGCAAAATTAAAATAAATTATTGCACGATCATTTAATCCAATATATAAAATGAAATACACATCACATTTTGTTGTCATTCATAAATTTATTTCATTATTCTATAAAATGTAACAAGTGATTGATGTTATTAGAAATTTATCTAGTTGATCATTTTACTTTTAATAAAGTAGACTATGTATTTATGATATGATAGCATATGTAATTTTTTAAATCTATTATTATTTGTAATAAAATGGATTAGTATAATAACTATACAATAGTTTGAAAAGTTAGCCGACACAAAATACTTTGATTTTTTTTCTTTAATACATTTAATACGTGATTTCAGATAAGATTAACGTCTAAATAATGTTAAATTCTTTTCTAAACTAGATCATATACTTATGCTGCGCGCGGTATAAAAAAAGTGGAAACAATAGATTCGGAAAGCTTTGTTACAAAATTTATTTGTTCAACTTTATGGTAATATCAAATTGAATGTAAAGCTTCCATTATTCTTTACGTTACATTGCGTTTTAGGATATACAATCTACTTATTTATTTTATTGACACCGCATCGTACAAAATCATTTTTTTATTGATTGCTTCAATTATACACTAACTATGGTGAAATAATTACATTTTTTACATTTATTGATATTAATTAATTATATTGATTCTAATTCGCATAAATAAACTATAATTAAATCTAAAAAGTAATTGGATTTCCTATGATGTTATTTAATATAGTTTTGTAATTATAAAAATATTTTGATTAATGAATGATAATGTAATTTGTTTTGATGGTATTTTGTTATCTTTCGGACAACTTAATAGATTAACGATCATAAAACGTGACATCTTTGTATGCGACAAACTTCAAAGATGCTATTCACTCACTAGGTTTCGAAAAATTAAGAGTTTTGTCATATGTCATTTTGCATACACTAAAATAAATGAAATCCTGATATGCACCAAATCGGAACCCATCCATGCTTTTGCAACTAAGTTTTAAAATTTGTTGCCTACTGCCCAACTAAGCATGGAGAAATGTTACACCCAGAAGTGGTCATCCATCGAAAAAAACTGCGGAACTGCATGGCAATAGTTCGCATACGGGTTATAGAAGCAATTTTGGCGCTAGTGTTGTTTTTATGTCTAATTTATAGGTTATAATTTCGACATATCAAGGTTTGAAGTATTTGTCATTTTCTGATTATCCGAACAAAATAGAATTATAAAAAGCTTAAACTTACAAAACTTACTATATCGTCACACCCCTACAATTAATGATTTAGAAGGTACGATTTTTCCTGCCACAACATCAATTAATTCTTCACAATAAATTAACGATTTGATTTCTTCGAAGCAGCTCATAAAATTCTTTCATATCATTCAATAACCATTTTTTTTAATTTTATGCCAAATATTAACAACCAAGATAAGTTTTGAATGTTAAGTGTCGCTAAAATTCCAATAGGGCAACGTAATTTATTTAATGAAAGTTCTTTTATTCTTTACAAAATCATTTTTTATTGATTGCCTCACTTATATTTTGCGCTATGCGGTGAAATAAATACAATAATAATAATAATAACACAAAGAATTAAAGAAAGTAGAAAATTGATTGTAAATATGTATTCATTGATATTAATTAATTATGTCGATTCTAATTCGCAAAAATTAATTAACCATATAATAATGATAAAATCATTAAATCTAATAAGATTAGAATGCGAGATAATTCATTAATTTGATTGACAATTAATATATGAAATACAAAATGTTAGATTTACCATTCGTTAATTGATTAACGTACAAACAATTTTTGGAGTGTGTTGTGTTGCGTTGCGTTGTGTGTGAGTGGGGCCGGCAGAGAGAACCGCCGCGAATTGATTAACGCTAATAGATGTATAAAGTTAATGAGGTCGCCTCTCTGTCCACATTGTGTAATATCTATTATCTGAAAGCGCGCAATGATTTATGGATAGGTAGTTTTTAAAAGACTTCCCAAATTTGATACAGTGGCCCGTGAAATATAATTAAACCCTGTCAAAATGTGTTCATTAGTCTTAGTCGTATGCTTTTCACTCAATGTAAAGCAACAGCAGCATATACATACATACATACATACATACATACATACAATGCCAGCAAAACGCAAAAGTTGTCGCGCATATCACGCACTCTCGTGGTTTATTTTGAGGCAGCGAAACGACGACGACACCTACTACTTTTTTGCCCCCGCTTCTGTGTGTGCCCAGCGGTTTTTCGGTGGATAAAAGATGCACGTCGACATTCAGATTAAAATATTCATTTGGCTAGACATAACAATCCTACACCGATCCTGAAATATTCCGTACGATATATAGTACTTGTACATCGTTTTTATTTTTCGTTGAAATTGTTGCACGTGCTTTCACGACACGTATGTGTCGATAAATTCGTTGGGATATTTAATTAATTCGAAAATGTGTAGCTCGTTGAATTTCTAAATCATCATCATATATGTGTAAACTAGTTGTAAATTAGTATAAATAGGAATGTTCTAATTAATTTGCAACTTAATACATATTAAATACCATTATAAATGCAATTTTATTAAAAGTGGAAAGCGGATTAATCTATGATTTACAAATTGGCTGTGGCGCTGTGCTGCTTGCTTGTTACAAACGAATTGTAAGATTATCCTCAAATTTATGTAGGCGTGAATGCGTTGTTCCTCTCTCTACTATTCACAAATCATCGCATTCCAACAGGTGTTTTATGTATATTAATTTCACCAATAAAAGTACCTATAAGATGAAGATAACGTGCGCAAGGTAGAATATATATTTCTTACTTACTCACTTACATATATCTCTAATTATATCCTACGTGCGTACATTTTTTTCCTGTAAAATAATTGAACATTTACACATTACTAGATTGTAATTTTTATCATATAAAAATTAATGTTGCATATGCACGGCAAAATTATCGTAATTAATGCATTATTATTACTAGAATTAAATTAGATGAAAAATAATGCGCGTTGCGCTGCAGCTTAACTAATTCATTATTTTACACTTCTTACCATTAATTACTATTATGAATTTTAACAGCAAAAAATACAAATAAATATAATAGTATCATTGTTATTTTCTTTTTATGTAAAAAATTAATGTTATATTTAATGTTACAGACGATACGGATTAATCAAAGGACATCGCTAGTATTATTTATATGATGTGGTGCATCCAAAGATATCATCAGCCTTTCGCATATTTCACAAATGTGCATCAAAAGAAGCAGGTATTCGCATTTATAACTAAAACTACAGCCAAAACCACCAACTTTTTGGATTCTAATTGCTGTTTTTGTGGACATCTGAACAAGTTGAACATCCAACTTTGCTGTATGTTGCTTTGCGATTAATATCTTGCAAAAACTCTGACTACGTTAAGCAATATTTGCCTAATTTGTGGTTTTTAACAAAAATAAGTTGCGCTTATATAGTACTTACGCAACATGGCAAACATTTTTTAACCGAGACAGCCACAGTCAGTAACCTTTGCTATTTGTTTGACACAAGAAAAAAGTCTAATCTTTGACGTTTATTAATTTTTACGAATTTTGTTCAATTTTTTGATAAAACGCCAGCAGAAGACTGAAAAGTCTCAGCATTAGCGAATTGTTTGAGAAAATTGGCTTACAAATGCGTAGATTTGCTAAGTGAATCTCATTATAAACATCCATCGGATGAAGTAGAATTAACTTTTTTTATTTTTAGGCGATTTTTGGCGAATTTGGCACTACTTGTACAATTGGTGGTTTTGTGGACTAGAAGAGAGTTTAGTCTTTAATGATTTTCGGTACTATTTACGAATTTTCTGAAATTATTGGATAAAATGACAAGAGTAGACAAAACTTTGCGAAGATTGTTAAAAAAATAACTTTCAAATGCGTAAATTTAATAAATAAATGTGATAATTAACATCCATCGATGAAGTGGAATTAACTTTCTTCATTTTTTAAGCAATTTTTGACGAATTTCACACTTTTTGTACAATTGGCGATTTTGTGGAATAGAAAAAAGAATTTTTAATCGCATTACATAAGCGAATTAAATTAATCTTGAAAATTGTCGTTCATATGACATTTGAATAAAAAAGATTTGTTAACTTGATGAAATAAATTCAACTATTTTGTAATTTTATTTAAATCTTTTAAATGGTTGAAAAACCAATAGATGTCAAAATAAAATCGTATTTCATTATAATATGCATGAAGATTTAACTAAACTTATTAAATCATGGTTAAGTTAATATTTATTACGTATGCGCTGCTTGTATAAAAAGTGACGGTAATGAGCAGCATTAGGTAGATTATTAATAGGAATATAAAGCGCGCGTTCTCGTTCCCTTCCGTCCGTCCCGTCCGTTCGTCGATGTGTTATTTTTTTTCTAGATGATGTGGTTTGCGGCATGCATGCATAAACTATATAGAATATATTGTAATTTTGCGGGTGTTATAAATCTGTTTGAGTGTATTAAGTCGGGACATAATTAGCGCAATGCATAATAAACGCGAACCTGCGAGTGTGTGTGGGTAGATCGGGGTGTTCGGTAGCCGGGCGCTTTGTCGGTGTGTGTATGTATGTGAGAGTCGGTCGGTAGTCGATTGATTGCATCCAATTAGCTATTATTCAAACGACCACTCCCCGGGCCACCTATCAAACACTTACCATTTATTATCATTGCCACTGGTGTCAAATGTTCACCATACAATCATCGACAACAACTGCGCTCTTTTTATAAGAAATTGCCTTTGCTGCTGCGCCTTGCCCGAACAGCTTGCACACTGTGCGAATGTTGTTCGCCATTAATTCAATTTTTACTCGTTTGAATAATAACAATAATTTTGGGCAATATAAACTGATTAAGTCATAAAATTTGTGAGATAAGAACGCGCCAAGCATTTCAAATAAATTATAAAAATCATTTTTATGAATCTATAAAATATGGATTGAAGTTATTATTATAAATTTGAAGAAAGGAAGTAATATATCAAAATTGTTATTTATTAATTTTATTAAAAAAAACTAGAATCTATAATATGTTTAAACATAATTTTTGTATCTCTTCATGGTCGAGTAAGCAGATATATCTATATTTTTTACGTTTTTAACAAATTATGCTACTACGTGATAAAATTTTAAATTTTAACAAAGCGGCATTCATCATATTTTATTAGATATGGTGTAGTATAAAGTGGACGACGCGCGCAAACTATGTAAAAATTAGCATATTATAGAATTTATGTAGGTTGTGTTATGTTGGTAAGGTTTCGAAGCAACAATTTCTATTAATTGTATTAATTTAATATCCACACACACAAACACAGGTGTATTTTCTAATGCAGTATGTGACACTAACAATCAATAAAGTAAGGAAAATTATATGTTTTAGAAACAACATGCTCAAATAGTTAAATTCTTAATCCATTGATAAAATTTATTAACAGTATTTCTTTTTGTTATACAAAAAAGGGTTATATTTCAAAATGTTTAGAGAAAAATGTTAATTTGTATTTTTTCAGTGACATGATGTTGTTTTGTTTAGAAAATTAGAATCACTAGAATATTTTTTAGGCAAATATTACCAAACTTACAAAAATGAACGTTTATTTTGGCGCAAAAGTGTCATTAAATAAAATTAGGAAAAGCAAAGAATCTAAAGTACCAAGATGCATTATTGTAATGAATACATTTTCAAAGTTTTATAAGAAACTAGAATTATCAGCAACGCGCTGCTCTGACTCAGTAAGGCTTGATTAGAATAATATTTCCGTTTAAAATTTGACTATGTTTTTAAAGTCTTAAAGTCAATTATTCGTCGCATTACTTCTGTCCTGCCGATACGGAATCATAAATTTGATCGTCTGCAAGGAGTAAATGTAAATGTTTGAATATTTGAATGTTTGTCCTGTCACACTGACAGCTGTCAAATTGACAGCCCTACTATTTTTACAAAACAACATATTTTATCAAATATAACATCCTCTTCTAATGTTTAATATGCCATAAAACCTTCTTTGGACTATATTAAACAATTCCCCAAAGTTTCATGGCGATACGTTGCGCGGTTTTTGAATCTATCCAGTTTCCTTTTCAAAAAATTTGTTTTGGGATAAATTATTAAGAAGCAAAAATTTAATTTTCTATTTCAAGTCATATATTTAAAAAAAAAACAATTTATTTAATTTCTATAAACAAAATGAAAATTGTACTCTTATCATTTCTTGCAACAAAACTATTTTAAAATTTAAAAAAAACTTAAACAATTTCCACTATACTGTGATATGTTGATGATTCATTAGTGTAAGGAAAAAAAAACAGATATTTATGAATCAACCTAAATAAAACGAACCCACGAGTATAAAATCTAGCGCTTTATGCATCAATAGAGATTTTCGGATGGATGACAATGCAAATTCATCATCCGAAAAGAGAGTGACTTTCATCAGTAATTAGAATAATAAAGTTTTTTTGTGCTGCGCCCTAAAAAATAGTGTCAAAATAACAATTATATGAAAGTTTTATTATTACAACTCGGCGCACGAAAATTGATCAAATTCTTAGATTAGGAGTAGGATTTAACGCGACCGAGCGAAATAGTTTCTAATTAGTGCAATTACAATCGCAGCTCTAAAAATATATACGCCAAATTAAATATAGAGTAATTTTAATTCTAAACGATCTCATAATGATACGTTAGATGCTCGATGATGATGACTTAAAATAGTGATTTAGAAATGTTTAGGGTAGTAGGATATTAGAGAGAATTCCGTTCGCTTTTTTCGGATAAATATTTTTGTGTGTGTGTTCGAAAAGCAGCGTCTAGACCACTGCTAAAGGCAACAAACAACAGAACGGCACACAGAAAGGCGATTTATTTAAAAAGGAAAAAATACGTTTCAAATTATAAATTTGTTCATCTTATTCGGCACGTCAGGAAAGGCTAGCAATTACTTAATTCGTAATTATATCTTGCCGTCGAATTTAATTACTCGTTGTGGGAAATATATGCGCACTTCCAGCTAAAGAATGCGTAATTGTAGAAGAAACGGTTTTTAGCAACAATTATAAATGTTTCTGATGTGGTTAAATGTTATAACTTTATTTTATATCAACTCAGTGTTACATAAACACTTATTTTCAATTAACTTTTACCAAAATTTTTCACAATCTTTGATAAAATTGTTCGAAAAGTGAGAATACTTTTGTTCCTATAGCCAAATAGTTTATTGCGATTTTCTACCAAAATCTCAAACAATCATCTTCGTTAAAATTGATCGAATTTACATTTTATGTACATTTTTGACTAATAATTATGACCCTCGATAAAAAAAACCTGTTGGAAAATACTAAAAAAAGAAAAAGAAAACGGTCAAAATGTTTATGGAAAGAGAGAAAATAATTTTCAAGTTGTCTTCCAGAAATAATATTTTAATAAAAAGACAAATACTTCTCAAATTGACACAAAACGAGATTAATTCAATGAAATATTTGCCCCAACTCATAACTAAGTTTTATTAAATAGCAATACTGTCAAAACAACGCTTAGTTTTTGTAGAAATCTACATTTCAATTTGGCATGTCCACAAAATATTTACCTACCTAGTGAATAAATTAACCATTATGCAAATAAACATTGTTGCGCTTGACAAAAATTAGTCTTCTCACGTTTCGCTTTTTAAGATTTGATCAGTTAATTTTACAAACGAGATGTGAATACCTAATTTGCAAATATGAATGAATATTTAATATTTTAATTAATTAATTATAGTTTTTTTTTATTTTGGGTGAATTTATTATGCGGCTAACATTTTGTGACATTTATTTATTTTAATGTTAATAATAATTAATCCATTATGATTGGTTTAATAATGTGCACAATTTCGTGATTCGATGTGATGTGAGGCAAAAAATTGATTTTCATATTTTTTAATTAAGCAATTATAAACGCGCGATCGCAAACAAGAAAAAACCATCAAGCGAAAGTCAAGTTGTGATTTGAATGAAAGTTGAACAAAGTATATCATATAAATAGATTACAATCTTGTTGTTTAATTTTCATGAAATGACGCTTGAAGGCGAATGTGGTAGCCGTCGTAGCAGCAGCAGCACCAGCACTAGCAGCAACAGCGGCAGTGTAAGTCTAGAAAATGTTAAGTGTGCGCTTGCTTTCATTTGCATAATCCGAGATGCGGAAACCGCAAATAATAGCGATAAAAAAGGCTGAAATAAAAAAAATAAAAAAGAACGAAATATGAAACGAGCGGAAAAAATCGAGCAGCGCGCAACGCATATTGTTAGTTGTTAGTAGATGGTGAATTGTTTCCTATGCAATCATGACGGCAGCACATTTTAGGCCTAGAGCAATTTTCGGCTACCGTACTTTTTACTCATTATAATATTTTAATTGTATCTACTACACATATTATCTATCTCTCTGCTGCTCAACCGGCAGCAGCCTGGCTTGCTTGCACAATATACAACAAACACCAACACACACCCCGAGGTGTATGCTTTATTAATATTTGGCCTAATTATTAATTACAAATGAAAAAGTGTATATGCGCGGCGCGTAGGCCGTTCAGAATGCCTCAACACCAGCTTGCAACTTTTCTATTGTATATTTCAACTCACCGAAATCGTTTATGTAAAACCAAGTGGATTCATAAATATCCACACATTTTTCACTAAAATTTTTGTTAGTTTGATAGATAATTAAATTAAATCCGTTTAATTGTGCAAGTTGAAGAAAATGAATGAAAATTAGTTTTCGGAAATAATATTGATAAAAGAATTAGCATAAAATAAATAAATTGCGGCATAAAAGGAGCAATTCCATAATACAATATAGGTATTTAAATGTTGAAATATTTTAAATTAGGACCTAATTTGACATTTTCTAGAGAGGCTAGAGAGGTGAAATACATTGAAATAGTCTAAATATATTCCTCTGTAAGAAATACAATTGTTTTAATGTTTTTTTGACTGTAAATTAATTTTTTACTATAGTATAAAACAGGTAAAAATGTATAACATTTTTTAAAAATATTTAATGATCACTCAACTAAATTCATTCATTGCTTGTCTCTCATAACGCGGTTCTCAACTGATGTTTCACGGAAGTCCAGCGTTCGATCAAATTTTCTAATGGTTCTATAAGAAATGTTTCTTATAACTTGATTTTTGTATAGTTTCAATAATATATTGCTCAAAAATAGATTTTTTATCACTAAACCTATGTTAAGAAATCTTGTGACATTTCATATGACGATTTACGATTAATCAAACCTTAAGGATAAAGTGAATTTTAGAGTTAATCGAATATTTTTGGGCGAGTACAGCGCGTTGGTACGAATTCAAGAAAGGCGGTTTTGTATTATTGTATCGCGTTGTTCTAATTATAAAATTTCATTTATAGGGAATTACATAATTGCCCGCCGCGCGCATAAAAAGCGGTTGGTTACGCGTAATTTTTATCAAATGTATGTATAATAAAAAGCGTAGTTTCGAGAGTGAACTTTAATTTCACATTGTAAAAATATGTGTTTTAATTAAAATTAATTTGTATAGGAAATAGATCGCCTATATACACAATAATAATAGTTGAGTCACTGCGACTCGTTTGTGTAAAATGTTAAAAATTCGTTCGCTGGCGTATTTTTTCCAAAATTTTAATTAATACTACGACTACTAGTTCGAACATTTCAAATTTAATTAAAACGTTGATCTAATTTATCGATAAAGCACTTGCAATAAATATGTCAAAACATACACCAATAATTAAGATATAAATTTAATAACAATTAAGCGTTGCTTTATGCAATTTCCTGTCTACTACATACTACCTTTCGGAAATCCATGACGCATCCGAGAGTTAAACAACATTCAAAATCTGTCGTTAATTAACACAATGTTACACCAGAGAGAGAGAGAGAGAGAGAGAAAACGCGCGTTACACAAAAAACCGGAAAACATACCAGAAAAAAACAACACGTAAATATTTAGCGGTTTTACTCATTTTTAAACACTTTGTTTACTTTTTTAAAATTGATTAAATTAATTCATTGCGAAAACAATAGTTTCCAACATTTATTTTGGTGCCTCCATCATTCTTAAACCTTTGAACTACTCTTAATAAATATTACTAATTTGAAACAAAAAGAAAACTAAATAAATATTTTTTCTTTAATTTGTTTCAGATGAATATGTCTGTCAAATTCAACAGCTGTAAAGTGCTCATCACGAGTCTAATCGTTATATTACTAAAAAATGTGCAGACGAAATGTCAAAAGCAAAATTGCAATCATGTCGTTTAATTAAGTATCTGTGATTGAAAATGTTGCTATTTTCTTCATAAATTCTGCTCGATTTTATTAACATTTTTAATAAAAAAAATTCACAATCTTTGTTAAATTTGTTCGAAAAACGAAAAGAACACTATTTTTGTTTAATACTGTTGAAAGTCGATTAAAAATGCCAAACATCAAAGAAAATTACTTAATTTTCCGCAAAAAGAATCAAAAATCATGGAACTGCTAAAGAATAATTTGGCAACCAAAATGTACAATTTTTTTAATTGTAAACATGTTATTACTGAATAAAAACAATGTTATTACATTTTGTTTGATGCATCCGATTTAAACAAGTTTTAATTATCACGATGTTACACGAAAAAATGCGATGCACAAAAAACTGAAAGAAAACAAACAACAAAAAAACACACACACATAAGTAAATAATTGGTTTGGGCAAAGTGGAAGCAGCGATCCATCGCTAATCTCTCCTAATTGATATAAAACAATTTTGTAAAGATCGACTTCCTTTACCTTGTTTGCAGTGTATTAAAATCGTTCGGTGGCGTTGCGTTTCCCAAAAAAACCGCACACATACACACAGAAAAAAGCACATCCACAATCTGTTTTCAACAGGAAGCGATTAAAACATTTATATATTTTTGTGAAAAAAAACAAATATAATGTAATACGTACGCTTTATAAATTAATTAGGCGCATTTAATAAATTTCCAACGAACGCACAAAATGTGTAATAACAGAAGTGAAAGGTGCTATCAATCTTTAAAGGTTGAATCTTCAAAATCAATTAAGAGGTCCATAGGTGCCACTTTGATATTCGGCTTAGATACTAGCTAATTAATATACAGCTGCTTTAGCATCTTGATAAAACCGTTTTACGCAACCCATCGTGTAATTTTTTACTATAATAAATCAAATACGGCGCATGTATACATACTCGTATATATTTTTTTCGGGAATGAAACCGATGCTGCAGCATCAATCAATCGACGTTGGTGTTGCGTGAAGACGACGCCGCTTACATATCCTCTTTTTTATTTTTTTTTTTATTTTTAATTAAAATTATTGTGTTGTGTATCGTATGTTTTTTCGTAGGTGGATTGGATGGACGTGCGTGTGTGTGGGAGGGTGTCAAGATGCTCATCGAGTTGCTGTTGAATATGCGGTGGTGATCGGTCGAGTGACATGTCATCCATCGGCTTACACACCGCACACATACGCCTCACAGATTTATATTACATTTAATCACATTACTAGAGTCATCATTCAATATTTTGAAAGCAGCGTCTAGTAGTTTTAAAAAATGAAAATGAAGAGAAAATAAAAATATATTCACACCGTACGCCTATAAATATTTTGATCTAGAACGTCAACGCAAATGTTCTCCATTCAATCGTTTAGTCCGTTTATCTTTATGAGATATTTTCGTCGATTCCGAATTTTTATTCTAATAATAAATGCTATTTGATTGATTGTTGCCTTTCAATTTGTTGATATGTATTTCTAATTTAGTTGATTTATTATTAATTTTATGGATATTTTGAGTCTACGATTTGATTCTATGTTTATATATGATTGTTACAAGTGAGCATTATTTAAGATTGCGTTGATTATGTCAAAATTTAAATTGGAAATTTTTATGGGATGTAATTATCGTGTTGATTGGCTATATGGCAATTATCTAATAATATTCTCAATATTTGTTATTTACTAAAGAAATTTTTACGCTGAATTCTCATACATTTAACTCTATAATTGACTTTTTTATATATAGAATTTTAACTGTTTTACTAGTTCAATCAAAATTTTAATTCTACGCTCAACATTTCAATAATATCTAATTTTATTTGGCAAATAAATTGATTTAAAACAAAGATAGATAATCTAGTATTGTAAAAATGAGCATTGTTTCACACGATAAAATATTTCCTGGCAAATAGAAAAACTGCTACAATCGTTTACAACTCTTTAATTTTAAGCTGAAAATTTTCTAACCTAACTTTTCTTGGTGATATGTCACCGCATAGAAAGTGATAGACTGCGACTAAGAAAATGTCTATGTAATTACGTAGGAAAAATTATATGCATATTCACGCAATTTATTGAAAATACTATTTATGTAACTGGATATAAAGTTTTAATAAATAATCAACCTTTTGAACACAAGTCAAACTGTCCCAAAGTGCAACATAAGACTTAAAATTAGTGAATTGGCCAACAATTTTTTTTTTATTTTATAACCCTTTTAAGTGTATAACATACATAAATATAATTAAATTACTGCATTCAATTTAATTATATCGGTCGTAAAATAACGTCGTAAGATAAGGTGATCAGGGTGACTACTTGATTGCGCCCCTTCTAATCAATTCATCACCCCTTGCCTATCTTAGATGATAAGCCAAAGGGTAAAGCATCAAATTACAAAATGTAATTTTTTGTTTTTTGATCATCACTTTCGATTGATATTTGTAATGTGCTTTCCTAAATTAACGTTATTCCATGCCATCGTAACCCAGGAGTTGGTGGTGCCAATCATCTTTTACAGTAGTTCTTATATCCAAATATATTTTCTACATAGATAAATATATCCGGAGTTTTGTTCCAGTTTGTATAGCATTGCATTTTTGTAATATATTTTTATATAGAAAACATTATTTATAATAATTTTATACCGTACAAGTATTTATTTAATTTTAATCATAACTTTGGGTTTTAGTAATGAAGAAATTTTTGTATGGCTCGTCCCTTCGCCATTTTTTTAATACGTTGTTAATTTTTATAGCTACACTCTATTAAACAAGATTGGCTGTGCACATCAACATTGAACTATAATTTAAATTAAAAATAATACATTTTTAATTAATGTAGATGATAGGAATCGTTTAATAAAACAGTGTGTTATAAAAAATGTGAGAACTGCTACTATACTAAATAAAGAATATATAACTTTTTTTCCATTAAACAAACTAATTAATAAAAAAGAATAAAACGAGTGTTAATAGTAGCAGGCAGTTTCCATAACATATAATTTAAAAAATTGTATACTCGTAAAAGATTAAGATTCATTAGAGAATTTAATTTGAAATTACTGGAAGAGTGGATATTACTTGTGCAACAATGTGGCTATTTATAGATAATAATTCAGCTTTGCTAATTTCAATTTGTTCCAATGCCTCTTCGCTTTTTATCTTATACTTACTTAGGTAGTTACTTATTCTCATATATACTATATACATCTTAAAATATCTCCTTGGCGCAGGTTGTGTGCGTGGGAACAACACAATAATAATCGCCAATTATCGCAAATGCTGCTGCTGCCGTATGTACACACACTCGCACCTAATTGCTTGTTATCAGACCTCTGAGTAGCTTTTATATATTGATTGATTTAATAGCTTCGCAGAAGTGGCATATTATATCCAAGCATATTTCAGATAGCTAACTACCACCAATACGCTTCCAATCGTCTTTCTATCACATGCGAAATGATTGCACATTATTATTATGTAGTATTTTGCGCGCAAAACATTACACTAGTCGCGAAAACAAAATAAAACAAAATGTTCTGAATCTAAATTGAAGTATATTCTACCTTTTATTACACCGAACAGATTTTTAATTAATTTAGTAATAAATTTTACCAATTCGGTTGATAATTGCTTTTCTTACCATTTTTTTGTGGAAATATTACCAAAAAGCATCAAAATGTTGAAGAATACCTTGATATCGTAACATTTTCAATATATTGCTTTCGTTGTTCCAAAAATGAAAGGAAAAGTGTGAAAATTGTAGTGTTGAAATTTTATAAGCTTATTTTACATTTTGCGAACTTTTAATTTTGACGTTTCTTAGATCATGATACCAACATTTAAATAATAAAGTTACTGCTCAGTAATATTTACTTCTCATTTATGTCATTAAGTATCAAACATTTTATTTTTCTTCAATATTTTGTAAAAATAGTTCGTCATTTGGCAGGCAAGTGCTATTTTACAGTTGCCTCGTATATACAGGTCTCGCCAAACTTGCCGAATAATGGAAAATCTGTTATTATTAAAATTTTGCAAAATAACCTAAAAGCAGACAAAATTATTATCTCTACTCCAACGTTTTGTCGTTTCATTCGGCGTGGCGGGCGTGTGTAAATGAAATCGATTTACAATCATACATATGGACGATATTTAAAAGCGCGCGTTGCTGCGCTGACTACTCGCACATAAATCAAAAGCTGCGAATGGAAAGTGAATTTGACATTTATCACTGGTTAAGTATATTAGTGTTAGTTATAACGTAATGACAGGGTACGTAGACCGCATGCACTTGGCTACTTTTACAAAATAACACAGCTCGTTCGTTTCTCTATGTGAAGTTCGATCTTGTTTTAGTTGTTACTTTTTTTTCTTTTCGTATAGTTGTAGCATGCTACCTACCGTACGCATTTTTGTTAATTACAAAAAGGAAATGAGGCAACCAACAAATCTTTGCTACAGTTTCACACGTTACCAATTTTTTGTTTCTCTCCTTCTTCTCTTCTCTAACAAACACAAACTTAATTTTTATTTATTTTATGTGTCATAATTACAGTATTCACATCTAATGCTGCGAGAGAGCCTGCTTATGAAATGCGCGTTAATATTTTTTTAGGTGCTAATTATCATGTTGGTTAATTCGCTTTGATCGCGCGTTGATTGTAAATGTGCGTATATTACAATTAAAATTCTTGAAGCTGCTTATATGGATATAAATTTGATAGTAATTAGTGAACCGATTACGCGATGATAATGCTGAAAAATAAATATATAAAAGTCAATCATTAATTAGATATGGATTTGTAGATAATTGAGTTTATAAATAAATAATTTATTTTTTTGCTTTCTGATTCGCAAAAAAAGCTGTAAGGCATAATTAAAACACATTTCTAAGTTTAGTAAACCTTACAAATTCATTTTTAAGCAATATAAGTTATTGCATTCTGCAAATGATTATAAATTGATATTGTCGATTAGAACTGCGGTTACAAACTTTTAGTCTAGTGGTGTATAAGAATAAATTTTATCTAAATAAACCTTTTCCACCAGAGATGGTTTTTCTAGCCCCAATTTCTTATTAATTATCTTGAGACCCATTTGGTAACTCATTTGGCGAGATAGAAGCACGGTGCAAGGGACCTTCTCAGCTAAACTCAATATTTGTAAAGCCATCCAACGTTTTAAACACAACTTAATTCAGATCAAATACTAATAAATTTTTATATTTCTATTCTAGTTAGCAAGGTAAAAGCCCAGGGTGAGCAGGAACTTGAATATATTTTCGATCCATGATAAGCTATAAACACAACATATTTTAGATTATACGTTCCATCTGGCTGCAGAGGATGCTATTTAAAAAGTGAAAAATCTTATTCTTGGAATTAATAATAATTACCGATTAGTATAAATCATTTGGAATTTCCCTTCATAAAAACAAAATTCCACGTCCAAAATTTGGTAGATTTTTAGAGTAGATATATTTAGGTCAGGAAAATAAAAAATTATCCCAAAATTTAGTTTTTGGATAAATTTTAGACACTTTTTGGCTTTAATCTTAACTATTATGCGACACTTGTTTTTCAGGATCGACAATTTAGAAGTTTCTAAGTATTTGGCATCGCCTTTATTTCTTGGGAGCTTATAACTTAGGAATCAGTGGATTTAAGGATATGAACAGAATATCTGTGCAATTTTTGATAATTAACTAAACTAAAGTAACTTTTTGAGCTATTACAATCTAAATAATTACTTCTGTAATGTTTTTAATTTGTTTTAGGATGCACATTTTGAGATTCACTGAATATACCTTTAATTCAGTATCAATAATTAGAATCGACCTAAATCAAAATGTGTGTGCGATTCCGATTAGCTATATTTAATGAATCGAAATTTGTTTTATTATGAATTGTTTGTAAATTTAGAAAATGTATATACCACTTGCTTACACACACGATTACTTTATGAAATATTAATGCTTCATGTTCTTTCTCGAGGTTATTTGTATCAATTAAATTTATGAATATAAAGTATTGAGTAAAATTGCATAAAATCAAATTGGCAATAAATCATAGCAGAATTAACATTCCTCAAATACTTTTGTCAAATTATTTAATCTAAAATTACTTAATCATTAGACTACTTTAAGGAAAAGTCGTAGGTATTCGATAGCTATATGTATTTCATATTAAAACGGTTATAGTGCGGAAAATTATTTTTCCTTTATATGTTATATATGTAATAGTAGTTATAAGGTAGGTTTTAATAAGGAAATTCATGTTGAACTTCACTGACTATTTACTATTTAATAATAATCTATCGACTGCCCACATTTATTTTATTTTAGATCCTTATATGTAGTTTTATAGTAATGCAAAAAACGTATTTTATACGCGCTCTACATATTGTTTCACAAAAAATAAATATTTTCTCTTTAAATATAAAATATTAATCCGCTGGCTAATGTTTTTTGTTGCGAACACAAATAGTAGTATAATGAATATTATAATATATAATTGTTTATGTTTAATGACTATATATTTAATTAGAATTATTTTTTGAAATGTCAGCAATTGTGAAAAATCATTGGTACACTGAAAACTTTCTTTCTGCTTGTCGATATTTAATAGATAATAAGCTGCTGCGTATGTTATCTAAGAACTGCAGAGCGTAGATAAGATTTTTTGTCAAAAAAAATCCTTTTTTTTTGAAAACTAAATTCTTTATGTCTCTATAATTATAATGCCCATTAAAGTTGATATTTTCTATTTAAACAAAATATTAATCCGCTAGTTATGTTATTTGTTGTGAACACAAAAACTAGTATGTATTATATAATTTTGTATGTTTAATGACAACATATTTAATTAGAATTATTTTAAAATGTCAGCATTGTGAAAAATCATTGGTATAGTTTGCAATAGACGCTGAAAACTTTCTTTCTGTCTGTCGATATTTTATAGATAATAAGCTGCTGCGTATGTTATCTAAGAACTCCAGGGCGTAAATAAAATTATTAGTTTAATTCATGATTAATTAATAAATGTTAAATACTCCTAAGACTAATAATTTTGTTTTCAAAAAATTGACACTAAAATTTAGTCAGAAGATTATTATGAAATGAATGAAGCTTGTGCGTGAAAAGCTTTTCTGTCGCACATGCACTTGTAATATATGTAAATGCAAATAACTCTATGCCTAGCCTATGCTTCATTTAAAATGTCAATAGAAATTGTGGTATTCCAGAAAGCCATCAATAAATTTGTTATACAAATACACCTCGACGAACGTAGCGTAGAGGTAAGTACGTGGAGTAGAAAATAAACGCGCAAAGCGCAGCAGCGCTCATTTGGAAGTACTTATGTGTGTGTGTGTATAAGTAACCGCCGGCAAAGGTGTTTAATCTTTTACTAGTGACACTAATATTATCTATGATTTATTTTAATAACTTCTCGGTATATGTGTGTGTATATGTGCGCAATGCAGCTGCAAAATGAAATGACATTTTTGAATTTATGTGGTTTATTGCATTGTCGGGAGAATTTTATATCATAATTTACTATGTGAAATCATTAATTTTATGAAAAAAAAAAATAATACGAAACGAAATTAAATTCTTTTAAGGAGGAGGATAAAGAGAGAGAAAAATGCTAATGCGAGAACGGCTTTATTAACGCCAAATGAAGATGTTTGAAAATTAAAAATTCTTATTATTACTCAGCACTTTTAAAACTTTATCGAGAATTGAAACTCTTTGCCTAAAGTTATCTCCATCATTAATTATACAATAATGATGAATTCACTAATAAATCCACATTCGACTTTCGCCTCGCTAATTAATAAATTAACTGTCAGATTTTTGCATTAAAATCGAGTTAAATGCCGTTAAATTTTCATATAATTGATGATGTATTTGAATAATAATTTTTCGATTTGTGTGTCAGTATATTAAATTTTATTACACGAAACGTCATAAATAAACATGTTTAATCATTGAATTCAATCATAATGGTGAATAAATTTCAAATTATTGCAAAATTTAATGCGCTTTTGTTACATAAAAATGTGATTTAAGTAGTTTTTAATTCGATAGAATGTATATTAATGTTAGAATGGCATATTCAAAACTAGATTGATTAAAAATTAATTCTACTTTGGCTATTGTTTAAATTAAGTGTTGGGTTATGTAAGAAATTAACAATATATCTTAAAAATCGTTTAAAATTTATTAAAGTCTATCTTCTTATGATGTAAAAGAAAAGCCCAACCACTCCACTGTATTTTATTTAATATATTATAAATTAAAATTAATAAAATTGACGTAAAGCATTAATTTTCAATTATTGCAAAATTTAATACGCTTTTGTTACATAAAAATCTGATTTAAGTTTTTTTTTAACTCGATAGAATATATATTGATGTTAGAATATGCTAGCAGAACTAGAATGATTAAAAATTACTTCTACTTTTGCTATTGTTTAAATTAAGTGTTGGTTTATGTAAGAAATTAACAATATATCTTAAAAACAGCTTAAAATTCATTAAAATCTATTTTAAATTATTGCAAAATTTAATGCGCTTGTATTACATAAAAATGTATTTTTTAATTTGATAGAATGGATATGTACTTGCACCTAATTAAAATTGATGTTAGAATAGAACGAGATTGATTGAAAATTAATTCTACTTTTGCTATTGTTTTAATTAAGTGTTGTTGGGTAATGTAAAAAAGTGTAACATTATAGGTTTTCGTGATTGATTGATTAGCGGAAAAAACCAAATAGGAATAGTACCAACTACATTTTTTTTTCCTTGCTTGAAAGCAATAATTGATTTCTAATTTATCTAATTTCGGTCTTTCCAAACACTGACATTTAGTTTACACGCATATGATAATTAAACTGACACCACCAGTTTAGTGAAAGTCGAAAACAAAACAAAATATTTATTTTTGATTATTATTTACATGGAAAATATAGATATATTAATTAAGAGACAATAAATTTTACATTAAATTATGAATAATGCAAAGATAATTATAAGTAGCTTGAACCCAGTCGTCTTTTTGTATTTGGAAATAATTATTCTATAAGCTGAACTAATAATCTAATTAAAAATGATCGTAGAATTGTTTTTGAGAGACATTTTTTGCACTTCTCTGCGATAATATTTAGCGTCAATGTCTTAATTCCTTAAATTTTTATTTTTTAATTTTTGTTACAATTTATTAACTACATTTTATCATTTTCTTGCTAATTTCAATAGATTTTTAAGCAATTTATAACAAAGTTTCAAGATTTTGTTGAATTTTAAAATAATAAACACTTTGCAAACATTTTTCTTTCAATAAATCTTATGTATTCCATTTCTTTGACGAAAAACGTTGTGAAAATACTAGTCATAAAATATGCTGTTGAGAATTTATGTTCGACCACTTTAAGAAAAGATAAATAGCTAGCTTTTTGTGATCTTCACATTGTATTTGGATTGAAAATTTCTGTTTCTAATAATCTTTATTTCAAATAATATGACAAAATCAAACAAAAATAGGTCAAGTGTTCTGAATATTTCAAAAATGAATACAAATTTAACATGTTTAACATTTTCAAGCTAAGACGAGTAAATGAGACGCTAATTTTGAAAACGGTGTCTAAGATAATTATGAGTCTGGCTAATAAAATAAGCGGTCGAACATGTGAGAGCGAAAAACGATTTGTATAATTTCAGGGGGTGGCAGGTGCTTCGTGTCGTGCGGTCGTCGTCAAAAAATAGATATTCGATTCATCGATCAAATTTTAATATTTCATCGGGGCGCGCAAGTGGTGATTAAGGTAAAAGGGCGTCATCGCCGTTTTTCCCCCCTATATTCTATGATGATGATGATGTGTTGTTGTTGATGTTATATAAGAACAAAAGAGTTGGTTTGTGCATGTGTTGTTGTTGTAAGTTCACGCGGTTCGTGTAAGCTATATGTAATTATAATGAAATTACTTGATGATATCGCGCGCTTAATGCGTCCGTTTCAGGCGCGTGCTATTTGATTTATTGCTTAATTATTTTTAATCGATTTTCATCTTTTTTCTCTTCTTCTCTATTGTCTTTTCACTTTTTTACGCAAACTTACGTATTTGTATTTTATTATTTATCCATCGAGCGTACGCTTTTTATTTAATAATAAGCGGTTATTAATGTGTGTGTGTGTAAGAAATTGATAAGAAATTATGTAATTTATTATTTGATGTGTCCGGCATTAGTTGAGACTTGTTAATTAAAGCCGTAATTGGATATTCTTCGTACGTATACACATACAATTCATTTACTCTCAATAACCTTTAAATTCAAGGCGTTCGTTAATTATTGTACTATTAATTAATAGAAAATTATTACATGTGGGTACTTCTTTGTCTTAGCGCATATAATCGCATAAATCTTTCCATACTTATATCATTTAATGGTTTCAAGATATTTTACAATTTAAACCTTAACTATTCATAAATTAATTGTGTCTTAATTAATATAATTATAATTAGTCCGATGATCGAATAATTTCATTAATCGTAAAATGTTCTGTTTTGTTTACAAATTCATGCTTCTTATAATATCATTTAAATTTTAATTTATCGCGTGACGTGTGCGAAATGCACATGGGCATGAAGGTGTATTTAATAAAAGGCGCTTCGAAATTTTATAATTCATCCCATTTTATAGTCTTCGTGACTAGAGTCAGGGCAGTGGAACGAACTTGCAAGTGAAAAGGGACGTATAAATATGTCCTTCCTTACATCATTGAACTTGAACTTGAAGATGAACAAGGGCTGAGTTAAACAAGTCAATCAAAAATATTTTTTTTCATTAAATTTCGTTGGCACTATAAATAAAAGTCTTAAGAATGATAACAGAATTATATTACACAAATAAAATGTTAAAATAATAATAAAATTACTTACCATATCTATTAAAATAAATACAAAATTAATTTAATTCTTCACTATACGTATTGAAAATGATTAATCATGTTGGTTTATTTAATTATCTCGATTTATCTAATAATTTCACATCGATACAATGATTTAGTCATTTGTAATTTTAAAATAACACATTTATTTGATTTATTTTTACGCGACCCGATTCTCAGAATTTTTTCTACTCGTATATTCGCTACGTAGAAGAAACACAATTTTTGCATAATTTATTTTCTACACACAGTATAGATGATACACAACTTCATAAAAGTTTTGTAAGCGATAAATTTCGACTCGATCTGCGTTGCAAGTGATCAAACATTACTTATATTGGTTTTGAATTACTATAAATGCCTGTTCGTTTACTAATTAGCGAATTTATTTGGTGCTATAAATTCGGCGCGCTGTGACAAATTTATGCGAAATTTCCAAAGAAAGTTGGTTTAATTTATGGCATCGCTTTTAATCGACGGGAGGAGATAAGTTATAATCGCTAGCGCGCTCGTTCGTTTTATTTTAAAATATGTAAAATTTATACATATATAACTGATAATCAATAAAAAATATAATATATCATAATATGTAATAAGCGCATTTCGTGTATAAAAAGTGCGTTTCGCTTAATTTTATAAAAGATGAGAGAAAGAAGTAATTATTGTTCATAAATTTTGTTCCAAACATAAAAGAGAAATAAAAACCGAAATTTTCAATCAAATTAATTTGTATTGATTAGCTTTCGGCAATGTTTTTAGTGCATTTTTTGCAAATTTCTTCTATTATTCTTTTATTCCCGTTTTCTTTTCTTAAAGAATCATTGTTTATTTAGTGTATGCAAATTTAGAGAAAGAATATTTTATTTTAAATATGTAACATGTATACCTACAACTGATAATTAATAAAAATATAATATATCATAAAAATAATAAGCACATTTCGTGTGTTTCGCTTAATTTTATAAGAGATGGAAAGCAATTATTGTTCACAAATTTTGTTCCAAACACAAAACAGAAATAAAAGCAGAAATTTTCAATCAAATTAATTTGTATTGATTAGCTTTCCGCAATGTTTTTATTGCATTTTTTGCAAATTTCTTCTATTATTCTTCTATTCCCGTTTACTTTTCTTAAAGAATCATTGTTTATTAAGTGTATCCAAATTTAGAGAAAGAATATTTTATTTTAAAAATATAATATATCATAAAAATAATAAGCGCATTTCTTGTAAAAAGTGCGTTTCGCTGAATTTATTAATAAGAAATGAGAGAAGCGCCTTTTATTTTTTTTTCTATGTGACATTCGCCCACATTTCCACCGCAACGCAACGCATAACGATAAGATCATTTAATTTAAACGACGTTTTTATTTTTAATGTATTCGTAAAACGGCGTTCATTATCATCCACTCGTTTTAAGCCAATTTATACCATCATTTCGGTGGTGCTTATTATTTTAAATTACGTATGAAATTATTTCGCTATACTGTAAAAAAAAATTATCACATCAAATGCATTTTCTAAATTTTCTTTAACGATTATTATTATTATTAGCAATATTTGCACAGGAAGCAATTTTCTTTAGTGCGGTGATTAAAATTCCCCCCTCATCAGCGCGCTAAT
The DNA here is from genome assembly GCA_030264715.1 of Adinopsis sp. GC000173. Lineage (NCBI taxonomy): Eukaryota > Metazoa > Arthropoda > Insecta > Coleoptera > Staphylinidae > Adinopsis > Adinopsis sp. GC000173. The sequence goes on from JARJDW010011036.1 coordinate 25,829, forward strand.
CCTCCACAATTATTGCCGGATTATCCTCGACGGTCACACATCAAGTGCATCGCATCATCATTATCATCATTCTCAAGGCGAAACTATCAATAACGCCGCGCTAAAAGGTAATAATTATTAGGTTGATTCATAATTAATTATTCAGCAAATGACAAATAAATTTATAAGCGAATTAAACAATTCATGTTGCAATCAGATATTAAAAAAGATTTATTTTAATTTACACTTGATGTAGTAATTTTTATAGTATTTTTTCAAAGAAAATTGCATCAATGAAGTTTTCGGCCTTCAGCTACAATATTTTAAATCACTTTCTAAGAATAGAGTTCTATGGTATCAGTTTTTATTTAAAATATTTAATAATTCTAAAGAATTTTGTAAAGAACGTATGTTTACCCCCGTTTTTTTATATTTCTATGTAGATGCGATTAAACCACTTTCGAACTTGTCATCTATAGACGTTTTGGATGAGGAAATGTATTTCAATGATCGTCTCATTGTTAGCGGGTCTATAAGAAACAAACAAACAAAAAGTTTACATAAAATATGAAATAATTAAGTTATGTCAAAATTCTAATAGGTTAAAACACTATAAATAATTTGAGGATAGTTCATATTCCTCCAAAATGCAGAATTTATCTCGATCTATGCTAATAAATGCTCAACAACACTAAAAGGTCAATAAATAATTAAAAAAAAATAAGTTTTGATTTCCCCCAAATTGCAAGGTGATTTAAATATATCTGCTAAATTATCATTTGATTATATTATATTATATATTAGATTTTTCTAAATGATTAGTTATGTATACTTGTCTTATATAGCTTATGTATATTCTTTCTCCATTTTCTAATCAAACTTGCACTTATGACTTGTTTAATTCCAAATAAAATGTGCTGACGTGTTTAGAGATTTTGTAACTGGTTACAAATCTTTTGACCGAAACATTGATGTACTAAATACCAACTACATTTCATTAAAATGCAGTCCATAAATGCACAATTTTGACTTTCATCTATATTTAAATTATATATCACTTATTTTATTAAGTATATTTATATAAGTTTAAAGTTTTTTTATGTAAAACAGATTAATCAACATTAATCTAAAAGCTTGTTAAATAAACTATTACGTTAATTGTACTTTATAGACACAATTCTTACTGTCTGAATATTCAATAGTCTTATCTAAGTAGTGCAGATTTTAATCAACAACTCGCACACTAAAATATTTTTTAAATAAGTTTGCGTCATATAATAAATTTATACGCCTACCAAGTATAGGTAGTTTTTTTCTTCTTCTTCTTTTTCTTAATAAACCTAATTATAAAAATAAATGTAGTAATGAGATAATGAAAAGCGCAAAGCATTACAAGTTTATATAGAAAAGACGTTTTTTATTATAATTGTCGTTTCAAGCATGCAAAAGCATAAAAAATGATAATTAAATATGTAATTTTTTATAGATCTATCGTATAATAAAATGATTGTGTTATTAACATTTTATCATCGTTTTTAATCGACGTATAGTTTAATTAAGCTTTAAGTTGGATGGTTATTACAACTACTTTAAGCTTTCCACGCAATATTTTTTTTTACATAATATCTATACTATCGTACATACATGTAGCAGGTAGGCAGGTAGGCAGATAGGTAGTAGTAGTAGGTATTTGAATTGCAATATTTTGTTATTTCATATGCATGTGTATGTATGGTGAAAAAAAGGAGGAAACGCGGCTCGCGAGCGCGCGTGTTGTGCGCGCTTTGGAAAGGCGCAAAGGCAGTTGCTCTCGAATAACTAACGCAATGACAATGATAAACATGCAGGTTTAGGAGTTAAAAAGGCCATTGTGCACTGGACAAGTGATTTACAGTTTGCCCGCTTCTGATACTTAGATTGTTTGATGGTCGAATCTGATTAACATAAATAAAGCTTCACTTTACGTTTCTGCCTCTTCCTTCTTATGCCAGAGCCAGAGCCAGGCAGACGCACGCTTAAACCGACGACACACACAAAAAATATATGTTTTGCAGGAAACAATTGAATAGAATTTATTGTTAAACGAGATGTATGCGCGCAGAGAAATTAAAAACAAACAGAAATACAAAAAGAAATAATATAAACGATTGAATAAAATGTTTTCTAATACAACAACAGCCGATTTTAATTTGTGCGTTTTCCAAGTCAATACCGGCTGAATTATCACATATAAATAAGTAAGTTGGTCGAATCTACGAAAAAGGAGATGTAGTGCACCAAGTAAGTTTCAAAAACTACAAATGCCTTCTTTGCATATTCAAATTTAAATGAAAATATCAACATTTATAATAAAGGTTATTTAAATTATTCCCATATAAGTATCCAGTATACATCATGTCCACAAATATTTGTAAAATTTAAAAAAAATGTATTCTATATGTAAATAAAGCATGCGTCGCGGTTCACCGCAAAATAGTTACGCAATGAATTATAATTTAAGCTACTTTTGCTTTTGCTACTTTATAAATTCTAAAACTTAGTGATTGAAATTGAATATATAACAAATATGCAGGTTAATTTTAGTCCAACTTTTATGATTTAGTCATAATCAAACCGCAATGCAAAGCAAGACTAATACAATTAAGCAAATTGATGAAATTATTAATAGAGTTTGAAAAAATGACTTTGTGCATGAGATATATAAAAAAGTTTTTTGCATGAACTGCTTGGCCATCAAAGCTAGCTACCGCATTGTTGCGGTAATACTTTAGTATCAAAAATAAGTGAAAAATAACATTTCTTTAAAAAGTTGTACCAACATAACTTATTTTTTGCAATTATCAAGTCAATTTTGTACAAGTTTTACATTAAAAGGTGTTGTTTCAGGCAGTATGTAATTGAAAGTTGGCATAACAAATAATACATATTAATAATTTACGAACCAAAATTAGTTTCATAAAGTGGACTTTGAACGCGTCGATGTAAAAACTTTAATTATTTTGATTTTTTTCTTTTAATTTCATCCATTGTTATAAATTATTATCATAGCTTCGTGTTGAAATTGCCCATGTCGCAATCACTAACTATGTAATATATTATTTAAATTATACAACACATTTATTAGTTTTTGTTTTTATTTGCGTTGGTGATTACATTCTGCGAATTCATTTAACGTTTTACTGCAACGAGTAGTAGCTGCAAAAAGCAATAAAGTATAAAAAATATTTATGAATTGATTGAAATTTTATATTACCCGAGAGTTATAAATATCCTATCCAGTTTTATTATTAGATTAAAATATTAAAGTTTGTTATGACATCTTCGAATGTGAAATCATAAAATTTTATTATTTATCGATTTTAGTAAATGAATATAGAATAAATATTAATAACTTATGTAAATTTATCATTCATTTCAAGTGTATTAGAAAGTAAAATCATCTTTCATCTCTTTACGTAAGAGAGCAATAAATTATCTACTGCTCGAAAATTTGCTGGCAAATAGTTTACGATGCGTGGACTTGTATGTATTCTAATCATGACGTTTCTAATATACAAATTAAACATTTCATAACAGAATTATTTCAAATTATTAGCGTTTTTATGATATGATAATATCCCTAATAAAATTTTGTTAAAAATAAATACCTAATTATCGATGTTAATTAAAATTTTATGTGAATATTTAAATGAAACACTTAAATATTTTTTTTTGTTTTGAAGAGAAAAAAAATCATTTTTTAACTACATTTTCTAGGAAAATTTACGACACTCCCAGCCGAAGCTATTATAATAAATTAAAGAAATTTATTAATAATTTTATTCCAATTTGGGTTAATTACTAATGAAATTATATATGCACAGCGTTATTAAATAAATTTTACCTGAATGAAAAAAACGAAACGAGAAGAGATTTTAAATACGTTCCTTTCGAGACCACAGACGAAATTTATGCATTTCAAATGCCATAAAATATAATATCATTTTAATATGACTTTTTCCTCATCATTAAATTACGTTAAACTCGACATAAATAACAAATATTAAGAGCGGTTGTAAAATGTTTGAGAGCAAAAAATATAGATATAGAGGGAGAAAAAATGTTATCATCGTATAATTGAATTACAAATTACGTATTAAATAAATAAAATGCTGATTTGTTGTTTTGGAATGCTGCTAAAAATGAGATATACATCGCATCGTAAACGTAAATCAAAAATATTAAGTGCATGCATAATTCACACTTGAAATTATACCACACACACACATATAAAGAGATATCTGTTAATCCGGAAACAATTCGTATTGCGAAAGAAGAGTCTTATTGTCGCATAAGAATCTAGATTAATGCAGTAATGATTAGCTTTTCATCATAAAAATACACACAGTGAGTTTCATTTAAAAATATAGGTAGGGGAAGGTTGCGCAAGTAATACCTCCGCGATTTTGAAGAAGCTGTAAAGCCTAAACTTCTAAAAACAGTGACAATACAACCAATTTACTCCCATTTAGCGTATATTAAGATTTTGTTTCCCCACCACTGAGTGTACAGATTTCATTCAACAAAGTTAATTTTTTAACGATTTCATATAATATTTATCTAGTATTTGTAAGATTCCACAGCTAACTGAAACTAGATAATTGCATATTGCGTTTTAAATATATATTATATATTTATTTAAGCATTATTTGCCTTGTATAGCAAAGAAAAACATTGATTGGATATTGTATCACAATAATATATTAATAATATTCACTCGGATCCTAAGTCGTACCTCCCTCTTATTGTGCTAGTAAGTACTTTTTTCCAAATCTAATTATCAAAATGGTTAAATTTCGTTTAAAATTACTTGCATATTGTATTTACATCTTCATCATCAGTACTTTAATGTCTAAAATTTAATAAATTACATTATAAGAATTGCAACTTTGTTAGACGTTTATTACCAAAATTTTATGCCGTAATTGTACAGGTAGAATCCACATAGGTGTTATGTAAACAGAATATAATGAAAAATATGCTTAACTACTTTATTTCTCCAATTGAAAGCTGCGGTACGACTTCGGCTTTAGGGGGTACAAGTTAGGAGCATAGGTTCCTATGTAGTACCGTTTCCGAATTTTTGAAATATCAAAATTACAAAGAAAGGCATATGAATTTTTTCACTTCTTAA
>JARJDW010011037.1:0-16598 GCA_030264715.1 Adinopsis sp. GC000173
TAATAAATGTAGATAAATATATAAAATTGCTGTTTTGTATTATTGCCGGCTAAGATTCGAGGCGATTGTTGTTAGCAAACAAGATATCATATGTGGAAGGTGTGAAGACTAAGAGGAACTTACCAAATTAATAAAAAATAAAGGAATTTATTTTACGTAATTTTGAATATATAAATAATTTTATCGAATCGTAATTTTGGAAAGAGATTATGGAATAATAGGAAATAGAATAATAATATAATAATGATAATAATATAGAATCCTAGAATATTATCAAAATGATTCTGCTAATTGTAATGGTGATGAATGGATGTCATTAGGTCCCACTAAACTGTAGTTCATTGTGTTCCTAAAATAATGTGGGAGGTAAATACATATTGATAAAATTTTAAAATATTTCTACCCACGGGGAGATTTAATTTTTGAGTGCACGAAATAAAGAGTTATTAATATTTACATCAATAAATAAAAATAAAAAAATGATTGAAAAATACTGGAATATTTTTATAATTTACTTAATTTGCATATTCAGAGATAAAATTTATCAAACAATGCTAATTTTGTGATAGTATAAATGATGGAAACTTTAGGTAAACTTTATTTTTACACCATCATCTGAATAAAGAAACTCTTTTACAATTGATAGAAAAATATTTAGTTACCGAAATATAAAAGGTGGATAAAAAGGAACTTATTGCATAATAAAAACGCAATGGTCCTGCAAACTATTTTTTTTGTTTCTACTAATTATGAATAATTCATTTTTGTGATAGTAAGACCACAGACAATATAATATTTATTATATTGTCTGTGGTAAGACTGACAACGTTGACAATTTGTTTATGTTAGAATACAATTGAAGATTTTGATAAAATAGTAGCTTAAACATGTTTACTAAACAATAATAAATATAAAACTTTGTTTAAAAGTTGTAAACTTGTTTATAATTTTTTGTGCATTATTCATATTATCTATATTGTGAGTATTACATTATTTTTTTGAAAAATACTCTACATTGTTATTTATTTATTAAATGAAATTAAATCATAATTAACGTTAATATTTAGACACGTAGATATGTTATAGTATAATAACATTAATATAAATTAATAAGCATATTCTAATTTGTATTTTTGCATGATAATGGAAAGTTTCATAAAAATCTATTAAATTTTTGATTAATAAAAATATAAAATGTCGTGTAATTTTATATAAATAATCTGCTTTTCTATCATACGTCTTGAATAAAAATAATACAATACTTTATTTACATTATACCTTTAGGTATATTTGAAATGAGAATTTATACAAAGCATATTTTTGCATATTATTTCTCTTATAAATGAAACGTTATCCATGTTTTCTAGAAATAAATTGCAGACCGATTATAGTAGGTAGCTAACTATATATTTAGAAGTAATATTATCGGGGTAACTCGATTAATTTTTTATCGTGTCTGCCGTTTTTTCTAATATAACAATTCATAGTTTAATTTATTGGAAAAAGAATTCAATTATGTTATCTTGGAGTTATTTCAAATATATCAAATTTTAACTGCTATTTTGTTTCCATTGTATTGAATGTTTATTCGTTATATTTGATTAACTACCCTAAATTTCCAAAAACGATTTACTTATCCATGGATTTTAATTACTTTTATTCCCCATTTTTTAAATGCATTTGCAATAAATTTAATGGATTATTGCGAGCTTAAAAAATGTTTTGTTTCATATTCGAAACTGTTTTATACGACTGTCAAAAAATGCTTGACTTGGTATGTACAATATTCACATACACCTATGTAAATTTTATTAACACATTGTTTGTTTGTAATAATATCATAAACAGTTCGTTTATTTCCCCATTCGGGCAAACAGTTGCTTTTTATCTGAGAGATTTGAGGGATAATAATTGTCATATTTTTATACAAAACAATTTACTCAATCCTCAAAGCCGACAAATTTATTAATGTTAAGACATTAAAAAAGTCTACATTATCGCTGTCGATCAAGCATGATGATTAATTAAGTGATAACAATCCTTGATTGATATACCTTCACGATTAATTTGAGTGTGCATATCTCCGTGATTGAGATCATCATCACTATTAATATTAGATATAGGGACAATAAATTGTTCTCATATATGGAACATACATTGGTCTAAGTACCTTTACACTTTGCTAATCACATTGTTACAGGATTTGGTTTATAATTTTGAATGGGATCATTTCCAATGGATCGTTCATTAAAGTGGCGTCTAATATAGCTACTTTTAACGCTTTCAAGATTCAAAAATTTAAGATTGTTATATAAGTACTTCAATTTATATACTATATAAAAAAATTTAACTAATACATATAATAATTTTATAAAAACATGTAAAATATAAGCAATGTGTAAAACATATGAAAAATATTTTCTCCCTTCGTACCAAAATATTTTATAGACTTGTTTATAGGCAATTGTATTGTATACATGTACAGCACATTTTGGAACAGAGGGAGTAATAAAATTATCATATAACTTTAAGGTAAAAAAATATTAAAAAAGCACCTTTTATTCAGTTGGAACTTACAAAACAATGTGGGATATAGATCAGGCGCATCTTATACTTTAAACTACAATACTTATAAGAAATAATTATTTGTAAAATATTGTTTTTTTCTTAAATTATTGCAAACACATATACCTATGTAAACCTAGCTACAAATGATCGAGAAACAAATATTTTTTAATCCGATAAAAAGACTAATCCTGTAGTGTGCACACGATAGATAATGCATTTATCCCTTGGTTTACAGGGTACTTTACAGTTTCGTGTTTATCCTTTTTTCTATAGACAGAATTTTGTTTCTACACGTTTTTAATAAAAACTATGCAATTAACTAAAAATAAATTTAACTATAGACAAAGCAAAAAAACTAATATATGTATAGATAATATGGAATGAAGTAACAATTATAAGCATCTGAAAATTAGGTATATCTACATAAAAACACAGCAGTGTTTCTTAACCGCTCGTTTGCGAGAAAATTTTGACGTCCGCAGAGAAATTAGATTTCAAACTATAAATTGTAAATTTCATCTTTATCGCTTTTTTGCACGTATTTGCTTTATAAAATGCTGTTATTAAGTATACCTAGAATTACTGGTCGTCCCCAAAAAATTTTCTTAACCACTTCACTATCACCCGACTTATATTTGAGCTTCTTGGTCTTTTCTAAAAGCCCAACGACTCATAGGTATATTGGACGATGATATTAGTGATAGTCATTGTGTCATTTCAGCAATAGCATTGGCATTAAATAGTGATCTATAGGAAGTTATAGGAAGTAATATTGGAGTCTCAGGTTTTGGCTTGTTCTTTGAATTAGTTTTGTTTAATATTATTCAAAAATATATTATTAGTCTATAGGAGACAGTACAGCAAACTGAGAAACACTGTACTAGACAATTTTAGTTTACACAAATTTCAGGAAAAAAAATATGTACGATAATGCAAATTCATAATATTATTTAACTATCAATAAAGAACAAAGTAGGTATTTCTTTGTTAACATCTAATTAAAATTTATGAGCTATATGAAAAATATCTGATTTAGATTATTGATATTTTAATAATGCTGCAATAGGTAAATTAAAACTATTATACATTAATACTTTAAATAGCTTCATAGAGTTAAAATATCAGTATACATACTCACAATCAATCAAGCGTCATTCTTATTCAAATAATATAACATTGTTCACCAAATGACAGTAGCTAGGCTAGCATCGTCTCTTTTTCTTTGTGTCTGTGCTGTTATCGTTTCATAATGGCGAATTGGTTTGGTAGACTTTGGCACAAAAAACAAAAACATATTCAAATTTTAGTTTTTATCCTTGACAAGACTACAGCGCATCAATTTATCATTTCTGGCTAAGCAGCGCCAAATTGATATTCCAAATAAATAAACGTTTTTAAATTGAATGCTTGAAAATCGCATTTCCGACGAGATTATTAGTATGATATATGAATGGAGATAAAGGTTTAATAACTCGCATGCTATCTATTTTTTTATGTTCGCATAGATGTTATACTGCAGTTTGTAATCATCTGCATAAATATGAAATATTCGAATTGTTCGCGTACGCATAAAAAACTGTAACGCAGACATAAATTTCCACCGCGTACAGATCTGTTTACTTTTTTCCACTTTAATTAAAAACGTCACCGTTTTTTTTTCAATGCGTCGATTTTACATAAAAGGGCTAGTAATTATTCTTGTTTATGTCGGCACAAGCACAACTTGGCCGCTTTGTGAAATAATAAAAAAAGAACTTTTTAACTCTAAGAGTGAGTGGATATGTGCTTAAATATAAATGTACAAAGTTTTAATTATTCCTATATAAGCATTATTTCAGAGAACAGAAAATTTATTATTGGCAATGAATTATTGATTCATTATCCAAATTGCTTGATATCAATCAAAATTTATGTTTTAATAAAATTTTAATTGTGTTATCAAATCATTACATGCAAAATTAGTTTGGCTTTAGATAGAGATAGGTGTAACACATTTAATTTATATAATTAATTTTTTATTAATTGAACGTATAATTTGTTGTTATCTCTTTTATTCATAGGTTTACATAAAAAATTTAATCTTTATAGTTTTTAATACCTTCACGAGATTCCCATACATTAAATTTTAGATGGGATTTTTGTTTTTTGGTATGGGAGAAGTTTTTGGACGATTTTTATCAGATTTTTCTTTGATTGTTGGCATTTCCATCAAAATATTTAAGGAGTTTTATCACAGTTATTGCAAAAGCAGGAAGAAGAAAAATGTTTTCAATTTTCGAGCAATTGTGATGAAGAAATTGATGAAAAATGCCGAAAGAAGTAAATTTCGACAAGTTTGTCATCATCATAGCAAATAATATAATAATAATAAGACTAGAATTAAAAAGTTATCAAGAAAGGAACGTTAAAAATTCATTTTAGGCACATTTTAAACATTTTATGCACATATGCTAAAAAGTAACCTTCACTTTGATATTGAAATCTTACATATTTTACACTTTTGTGAAAAAGGAAAACGTTTCAAAGGACTTGAAATTAAATATGCATTCAAAGCAAAAATTCCACTGATTAAGCACATAGAAGATGTACATCGTTAACTTCTACTGGACTTACTACGTTAATTTTGGTGCAACTTTATTATTGCAGTATTGTTATAATATTATATTATTTGATCAGATAGTGACAGACAGGTCGAAATGCATAATTATAATACAAAAATGTAAACCAATCAAGAGTCTATTAATTACTATTATTAGATTTTCTATTATTGCTTTGTTTTACAATGGCGTTAGAACAATTTTACCGTTCTGCTTGGATTTGTATGAAAAACAATTCACTTTTAATGTATTCACATAGAAACTCCAACTCATAGTGCTACGATTGCATGCAAAATAACTAAAGAGACCGGCCAATTCATTAATTATTCAATATTCCGAGATTGTTCAAATAAAAAAAGGTGCTGTGTTTTTTGGGTCCTCGCTTTAAATGTGAACATATCGCAGCTGTCTAGTTGTACAACAATCATCTAGTCTATGTATAATATATATATGCGTACTGTCTAAAAATATATGGACCTAATAAATTTGGAATTGTATTGTACCTAAATTTATTCTACAGAGAGGTAAATTTAAAAAATCATGTATATTAACTTTTATTGTTGTGTTCTTGGTAAAGTAGAAACTATAAATTGACAATTTGTAAGTAAATATTTATAGTAATAATCTGTGACTACTGTTTTATAGCAAATATTCGTTTATTGTTCTTTACTTACCTTACAAATAGCTTAGTCAAGCTAATTGAATTTGAAACTAAAGACGTTTAAATATTGATTCGTTCTAATTAATAAACAAGTTTTCAATTAGGTACAAATTATTTTTCGCCGCCGTACAGTATTTAGTAAACATTATACGCTTTGTAATAAATTTTGCAAGCGCATTCAAGGAGTTCGATTGTACAAAGTGCAAAGTTTGTTGAGTGTGTGTATTGTAATTTAACATTCACATACATTAAAACGGAAATTAATTACTGTAATGTCCTTGTCTAAAATGTCTAATACTGTCACAAATTAATTAGAATCATTATTAATTAAGCGACGCGCAGCTTTTTTATCAACCCAAAACAATTAATTTATGTTTATCGCTTTAATATACAGTTTTGTACTACCTGTATAAATTTAAGTTTCTAACGCGTTGTAACAAAGATCATATTATTTTCGACACAAATTATTCATGTCATGGATGTAAAACTGTATCACATGTAACTTTCTACATATTAATTTTTATGATTATGATGGATTTATTAGCTGTGAAACAGAGAAAACATTTATGTAGTGTATAAACAAATTCCAAATAGGATGTATGTACGAGTATATACAGTGGGTTTCATTCAAAGGTATACATAAGAAATATCGCTATAATCTCTAATGAGATTTTTAAACATTTTTCTTTTGGTTTTTTGGCGTTTTCCACCAAATTTTTTAATGCAATTTGTGATGAAAAACGTTAAATGCTTTGATGGAAAATCAACTGAAAATCATCAAAAAATCGGAAGAAAATCATCCAAAAGTTACTCCCACAGGCAAAAAAATCCCATTCAAAAATTAATGTTTAAAAACCTTGGTGGAGATACTAAAAATAATAGATTGCATAACGTATGCATCCTTTTGATTGAATTGCGCTGTATGTGCCTACCTAACATTGTTAAATACTTCCTTTGTCGTATAATAGTTGCTACATGTGATAAAAAGTAAAAAAGTAAAACAAAATATGACTATTATACAGATTCCATAGTTAATTGAAATGACAAAAAAAACGTTATCTATAGTTACTCACTCGTTAATCAACTTCGTCATATTGCTTTGTTGTAATTGATACTGAATCTCATACTCAAAACATTTAAACTTTGACTGTTTGGTTTCTATAAATGCCTGCACCAACAGCGGGCAAAAAAATTTGATGTTTATACAGCAGTGTAATAACAATTCCTAACAAGTTCCAGCAAAGTTGGGACACACCACACTTACAATTAGATGCATAAAACTTGTTAAACTACACTGAGAAATATTTATTAAATTGAATAATGTAAAAAATCTGGACATTAAATTGAAATGTAGCAACTGCTCTGAGACAGAGGAAGTAATTATTTAAATACAGGAATATTCTCTAATCTAATATAATTAATTAGCTAAATAGTAAATGTATTTAATATAATATTTAATCATAATTAAAATACAATTATTAATTTGCATAAGTGTGTAGAATTTCAAAACATTAATGCAACGCATTGCTCAGAAAAGTTTAATGCATCCATTAAATATGTACTTTTATTTATTTTAAGTACAATGATAAATTATGTACGCTTAAATCAAGGTTATTGTTGTTGAAAATTTTTGACGATAAAATGGTTTTCAACATTTATCATAGAATTTTAAATCTTGAAAAAAGGGAAATTTCAGCGCGCTGATTTAATTAAGTGTAAATTGGTATATTATTAATGATGGCAACGTCAAGCGCCTAACTGATAGCACTTTTTTGACACTTTATTCTACTCGGTCTGAGAAGCCGTATTGTTACAAGCCAAAAAAAATTAAGTTTAATATACCAACGCTATAATAATAAATTATTTATACATTATGATGCTCTAAAATTATTAGGGAATCGCGCAAGATAATCCAAAAACTTTAAAACAAGATTTAGTTCATGAATTTAACAACATGGTCTGGAAGATAAAATAAATCTTCATAAATTCGTTGGATATTTTTTTATGCACATGTGGAATTTATTTAAATCTTTTTTCGAGTTATAAATGATTCTATAAAAACACGTTCGGAGGGATAATATTTCTAACATATAAATAAAAGTTGAACGCTTTTGTGAGTGGATGAATTTTTGAACAAAATGTGTCAATTCAATAGACTACAATGCAATTAAATATTAATCAAATTGTACGATGAAATAAATTTGTCTAGTAAATCAAAAAAGTTGGTAGATAGCTAAAAGACTTTGCGAATAATTTATAACTTTTTGCGCAACTAAAATGTTTTCTGAATCAAAAAATCGGTTTTAATAACAATAATCATCATTTATTTAACAAACCAAATAAATAATAGTCAACGAACAAGAAATAAATTAAATAAATATTAAATTTATCACCAATATGGTGAATGTGTAAACGACTGTGTTCATTTATTTCGGAGCATGTGCGCGATACGCCAAATTGGCGGCATCGTAATTTCTGCCCCAGCTGCCGCCCGAAAAACTGTCATGCCCGACGCTGGCATGTTCGTGGTGCGTTTCATGGTGCGGATGCGAGACCACCTCGTAGGTGACGTGTTTCTCATGCGAGAACAATTTTTTCAAACCAATAACGGCGGCCAACACCAGCGCCAACTGAGGGAAAAAGCAATTAATCGTGCAATAAGATCAAAAACACAACATGTATGCATGTTTAAATTACCTTGCTGACTAGCAGCGCTTTTCCCACGAGAAGCACAAGGGCTTTGAAGGCGAGCGCTTTCAGTAAGCCGATCTTCAAAGCGGCAGCCGCCACCAACGCTCCCATTCCATGATCTTTCTTCTTGCGGCCTTCGCCTTCCGTCGATGCGGATTCAACGGGACGCAGTGAGAGGCCCAAACTGACACCGCCATCCTTGTCGCCTTTGCCCGCAATCACAACCTCGGCCTCATCCATTATCTAAAATTAATTGATGGAGTAACAACATCATGCAGTTGACTAAAATTAGTTTAAAAGTTTATCAGGTCATCATATTAGAAGAACTCTAATCGTAATAAACAAATTAATATCCTGTTATTAATGTGCTACAGTTATCTTTACAATTGTCTATTAAACAGAGAGATTTTGTGTGTTGGGAGAAAGCGCAATTCTTTTTATTGCCATTAAAAGTGTTTAATTTATATTAGATAAATCAGATTATTACGGTAACAGCGATTTAATTAATAGTACCTATTTGAAAACTAGGAGAATGAAAAGTAAATTTATCAAATTACCTTCCACTTGAGCGAACGTGTTCGGATGAAGCTGAGCGCTTTTTCAGCCAGCACTGAAGTCAGCTGTTCGTCATCCGACATATTTTGAAAATCCTCCAAACTTCTGGCGGTGTTTACAGACAGCGTTTCAGTCGATGTTTGCGTTATTTCAATATCACCTAACTCAATTTGCGACTTTTTCAACAAACGATTGAAATACGTTACTAATTTGAGCATCATGCACGAACTGACATCGCGATTCGAACATTTATTATTTAACTTTTTAAGTAGCGCTTCCTCTACCGACGTATTTTCATTAACGTGAATCTGAAATGAATGAGTGAATATTAACACAGATTAATCTTTAAGATCTTCTTAATAGCGTTCTCTCGCACTCAGGCATAATGAATTACATAATTGCTCACATACGGATTCCACAACTGTACTTGTTAAGTATTGTTCAAATCGGTGCATTATATCTGTCAGATGTTTGAGTATGTGCTAATAGTAATAAAGCTACTTACTGAATTCTGGCTTGGCGCATCGTCGACTACCGGTCCCGCATGTACAAGGGCAATAAAACAAACAGCCACCACACAAATCACTTTGCAGTTCATTTTCACTTAATTAATTTACAAATTAAATAAATTAGAAACTAGAATAGTAAACAAACTATTTGACTTTTTTGTAAATACGGCGTGTGTAAAAATCTATTATTTTATTTTAATGTGTAACAGTGCAATCATATCCGAGGTTGCAAAACGAATGCCCCATGAAGAGGCTCGCCAACATTTTATATCCTCTAGTTGCTCCAGCAATGTGTGTCGATTGGACCAGTGCAAGAATTAGGGTTACGGTTTCCCATACATAATCCTCATGGGTTACACTTCTTCAGCGATACGTTCACTATCAGCACCATAACATTACGTGCGTCAGCATTAATAATACAATATTTATCTATATAAAAAAATTAAATTAATTAGCTCACAATTTCTTATAGTGTTCTTGTGGCTGTTGTCCGCAACTGATGTTGCAAAAGACAGTTTTAATGAGGAAAATACATTGAAAATTATTATTATGCTGCATGTTTTTATTCCATTTTATTATTGCACTTCTTCAGGTTAAAATTTAATGAAACATTTATAGCGAGTAACATGTTTGGGTGGAGTACATAGGAATTTGTTTGAATTAGAAAAGGCCTACTTTTGGCTTAATAATCTAGAATAATAAATAGCATTTATCAAAATAATAGTCGCAAATAAATTACACATATTTTTATGCTGCTATGCCTAGCATTAATTCCGCATTCAATTTCGGAGAAATGCTAAAATCAATTTTAAATGTTATAAATTAGATCAATTTAAATTTTTTGTTAGTTGCGCATATATAACATTCTAGTATATATTTTGAAGTATTGTGGTATATATATAGCTATCGCAATTTAAAGCTATTTTAATTATGATAGCAATATACGCATATCTATCTATGTCATTCACAATTTAATCAATTATAAAACGATAAATTTCATTTGTACATTGTTAATGTAATTAGCGATGATGTTGGCATAACATACCTAAATAATTTTATTCGGAAATAATTTATTTAATAATTGGAATAGTTTTCGTTGGCGTGCATACATTTTTCTCATTTTATGTTGTTTCAATAAAATCCTTTGGTTTTTCAAATGTTGTGTTTTTAATAAAAAATAAATTATGGAAAATTGTAATTGTATACATATTATCTTACAATATTTTTTAAATACAAAACGAAAAATAAATGTAAAATTTCGATGTCTTTAATTTGTTTACGAAAAACATCTTTTTTCTAGTGAAATTTATTAAAATATTGAAAATTACTTCTTATTTAATAATTAGAATAATTTTCGTTGGTGTGCATACATTTTTCTCATTTTATGCTCTATGTGTATAAAGTTTATGTTGCATTAAAATCCTTTGGTTTTTCAAGTGTTGTATTTTTAATAAAAGATGAAAAGATTTATGCAAATCACGCTTTTATGCCAAACTGCAAAAAGCTTTACATAAAAGTAAATAGTTGCCGATTTTTTTAAAAACTCACACAGAATACTTTACTAGATCTCTAATGAAAATTAATATTTAAAATAAGCACATATTGTTTGATTATTTAATGAAAGTAAAACCAAATAAAATTATTACACTAACCAGAAAAAGTATCTAACACACAAGCATCATTTTTTAATTAAAATTGTTGGTTTACCTTTAGTTTCTACTGTACAGCAAACAAGAAAATGTTTAGTTATTTAGTTTGCTAGCAAAACGTTAAAAGATAGTTAAAAGATATTTTGAATAATTAATAACTTTTTGCGAAACTTAAATGTTTTCCGAATCAAAATCACATATTGTTTGATTATTTAATGAAACTAAAACCAAATAAAATTATTACACTAACCAGAAAAAATATCTACAAGCATGATTTTTTTATTAAAATTGTTGGTTTACCTTTAGTTTCTACTATGTATAACAAACAACAAAATATGTTTAGTTATTCAGTTTGCTTGCAAAAAGTTTTGATTATATACTTTATCATTACTGTTTTGGGTGCAATAACATATTTGTGTAGAGGCCTACTTTTAATAAATTATCTTGAATATCAAACGAAACCAAACCTATGAATACCAACGGCAATAATAACTAGTCAAAATTTGTATTCATGTATCGTCTGTAGAACAATTTATAACAATAGTCTACACTCAGACTGTGTTATAGAAAAATATTCCCAAAAAAATACATCACACGTGTTCAGTGTATATTTCGTACGAAACGAGGAGGAGTATCGCTCGACTTCTTCTTCGCATTTCATAAAAAATACAATTGATTTATTGCAGAATAGCTTAATAATATGCATGGAATTTTAAAATAGTCTGGAATGTAAATTTTTCCCTTCTCCAGTGCAAAAAAAAATTCGTTATAATTTTATCATTAATAGTGATGAGGATGCGTGCGTAAAAGAAAATCACACAGATTCCCTCTTCTTTATTCATTATATTATTTATTTAAATTCATTAACCCACATCGATTTTCCTTTGTATCGTGCAGTATAATGCATTGCTGCACTATATACAGAGTAAAGTCGCCGAATGTCACTCTTCTTGAAGAAAACACATTTTTCCACTTTTTTCTTATATTTAATGAAATGTGGAGCATGTCCGATTTATTGGCAATCAATGTGCACTTGCTTATCACACTTAGTCCACTTTGCAGATTGTTCTGTGCTGTGCTGTGCGCGCATCTTCATTTCGCCAACATACACACACACAGACAGACAAAAATGCATCAAGCTAGCATATAGGAAAATTCAAATTTGAAATGTAGAAAATGATTTTGGCTATAAATGGCTAGATCAAGATCGAGCATATAGAGACTTGTTGTAAAACGAGATGCTTTCTATGCAAGCATTTCATGTAAAGAAATTTCATACCGAATTGATGCCAGCTTTCAATGACAATTTTACATTTATAAAAATAAACCAGACCGGACATTAGATTTTTATAATTTTCATATAGTAGATAAGCGCGCACACACATGTGAAAGCCTTTAGCACACGCGTTTAGTAAATAAGTTCGTTAGCGCACATTATCTCTCATTTCTCACATCTCCGCTAACGTTTGACAAAAATAGAAAGTGGCGTAGTATAGAAAACTATCAGCGACGATAAGCAATTTAATTTTTTATTTTGCTATAAATTACTTTATATTTAACAAAACGTAAATACTATATGGCGTTTGCTAATCACTAACAACTATATACATTATTATTATATCGTTTAATTAATTTTATTATTAGCAATATAGGTATAGTTACACTATTATTATATTAAACAACTGTTATTTTTACTGAAAATTGTTGAGATAGATAGATATATTTTACCTACTTTGAGGTTCTATTTAATATAATTTAAAAATTACTGTATTGTAAACTAAACTAGATACTTTTCTAATTAATCGATTCGTTTATAGATTTAATAATATTTAATTATTACTTAATAACAATTAATATTTATTATTAAAAACAGTTTATTTTTATAGGAATATAATTTGAATTGCACAGTTTTAAATTATGCAAAATTGTACAATTACCTTATATTTTTTACAAGGAAGAGAGGTAAAATTATTATTAACATCTGAAATCTTTAGTATAGCCAAGTTAAAAATAATTATATTTTATAGTAATATAGTAACTAAAGTAGATGCTCGTCTAATTATGCAATTCATTTATATATTTAATAAAATTTAATTATTACTTAATACTTCTAGCAATTAATATTTATTATTAAAAACAATTTATTTTTGATATGAATCTAATTTCAATCGCTTAGTTTTGAATTATGCAAGATTGTATTACTTTACAGTATTTCCCACAAACAAATCAAAAATAAATACTCATAGGCAGATAGAGTTATTTGTCACACCTGGAAGTCTTAAATTTATCGTGAGTGATAAGAAGGTGAATTTATTGCAATGTTAAAAATTACTGTACTTTAAAATAATATTGTAATTAAATAGTTAATTAATTAAGCGATTAATTTATAGNTTATTTGTCACACGTGGAAGTCTTAAATTTATCGTGAGTGATAAGAAGGTGAATTTATTGCAATGTTAAAAATTACTGTACTTTAAAATAATATTGTAATTAAATAGTTAATTAATTAATCGATTCATTTATAGATTTAATTGTATTTAATTATTATTTAATAGCAATTATGAATCAATATTTAGTATTAAAGACAGTTCATTTTTTATACAAATATACAATAATTAGAATTACACAGTTTTAAATTATGCAAAATTGTACATATTACCATACATCATTTTTCACAAACAAATCTACAAATCAATATAGGTAGATTGAACTCTTTGTAACATCTGGATGACCTTAAATTTGTTTGTGACTGATAAGAAGGTTTAGTCTATTGCAATGTTAAAACATAAATATAGAGTATTGTAAAACGTGTGAAAATCATAACAATATAAAATTGCGAGCGTTTTATTGTTTAATTAATTGCGTTGGCAAATCGAATCAAATTTTTGATTCAGAAATTAAATTGCATTTGTGCTAAGAAAATCGTTTTTCTGTTAATAATTCCTGACCTATAAATGAATTGCAATATTAAAACCTAAATATAAAATATTACAATAAATATGAAAAATATAACAATATATAAAAGCCGTGAGTATGAATTAATTAAAATATTATTTCACTAATTGTGACCACATATCGAATGCAATTTTTCATTCCGAGATTAAATTGAATTCCGGGAAAAACTTTGAAATTCTGCCAATAATAATACATTGATAACTGAATTGCATTGTTAAAACCTAAATATAGAGCATTACAATATACATATATGAAAATTACAACAATATTTAGTAGTGAACATTAATTAATTATTATTTGTTACATGAGATTTTTGATACAGCGGTTAAATTAAATTCGAGAAGTAAGAAATTATTCCGTCATCGTAATTATGAATTGATTAATGAAACGCAAATTAACAATGCCAAAAATTTCAACAACAACAACAACAGCATCAAATAGCATGCATGCAAAAAATTAAGTAAAAGTTGTTATTAATTCCAACACTATAATTTAAAAACAAATTATTATAGTTTTATTATTAATGACAACTTTCTCGATGTGTGTATTAACACATTAATTAAATATAAAAATCAGAAATTTAAATATCATTCTAAATACATAAAAATTTATATGATGAGGCTATAAATAATAAAAAATCGCTGATTAGAATTTACAAATAAGTAGTTTCATCTTACTACTGCCTATATCAAATCAATTAAAAATAAATTATGTGCATATCTGACATTTTTCATTTTAATAATTCGTTAATTAAAAAATGCGACGACGTATGATAAAATTTAAATCTCATTAAAAATGTTAAGAATTACTAGGATATCTACTATAAAATATTTTCCTAATTGAAACAGTTTTGGAAATTAGAATAAATCGAAATAACTTTTGAAAAGTTAATTTAATTTGGGTTGTGTGTGTGTGGAATTTGATTAATTGTTCGAATAAACATTTGTTTTTATTAACAAAATTAGTCATTGCGGACACGAATTGTGGATGCAAAAACTTAATTAATCGCAATATCCATTTTTGATGGATGGGAGCCGAAAAGTTTTTACAAACAATAATAATTTATAGCAACTGCTCGGCAACAAACTAACACAAATAAAAAATTGTCTGCGGTTTCACCCATCACTTCCATCAAGCGCAAACAGTAACAATTGCATCCGAATGTATCCGAACGAAGATAAAAAGCATTGTTATAATATAATATAGTTTGATTCCATGACAAGTCAATTTGTTACACCTTTCATTACAACATAAATTAACCACAGCATTAAGGTGAATTTCTTAATGCTGATAAATGTAAGTTGTAAATTAATTAGTCCTACAAAATTGAAAGAAATGGTGTTTGATTATAAACTACACAAGTTAATTGTTAGTTTAAAAATAAAAAACGACCGAAAATACACTATTATTAAAAGAGCGTTATGAGTTAATCAATTTTATGTAATTTAAGAGATTTTCTAAGTAATTTGCAACGTTACAATTACCTACGTATTTAAAATGACTCCATTTATTTTCAGATATTGTTTTAAAAAATCGTTTGTTCATTACGTAAATGCTAAATAATAAACAGTTAATACAAATGAAATGAAATTAGTTGTTTTTATGAGTATTTATCAAATAAAAATTAAAAATCAAATAATAGGGTCAATCCATTAAAACGTGACAAAATTGCCGCGGCCACCTTTTCCAATTTTTATTAAAAGTAAGACTAATTTTTAATTTAATTCGCCCAGGTGAACGTACATTAATTATATTTTTTTTATAAATTGTAAGCATTGTAACAAATATCTGTAACAATTTTCACATCAAAACATTCATTAGTTTTTGTTTTACGGCTAAAGTTATACGACGCTAAAAGTGCATGCGGAGATTATTACAATATTGAGCAAAAAAGTTGCATTAAATTTTATTTGAGGAATTAAATTTTGGATGTAAAAATGTTCAGAATCTTCCAAAAATCTTCTGCAACCATGTTTTGTCAAAAAGCAATGCTTACAAGTGGTGGAATCAGTTAAAAGAAAGGCGAAAAGACTTTGAAGACGAGGCTCGCTTCGAACGAGCATCAACCCTTACCAAGGTGAAGAAAACTAAAGAAATTATGCTTGGCTTTCTAAATATGTCTGTTTGGGACTTGTCGGTATGTTGAAAGACTTTGCCAATATCATTTTGGAAGATGTTTTGGGCCTAAAACCTGGAAATTATTGACTAATGCAATAACGTTGACAATGCACCTCTCACAATGTACTCATTCTTAGTGCCTTTATCACCAAAAATCGTGTGCATATCGATCCACAACTACATCTTATTTAGTACCGTATCACTTATAACTATATTGAGAATAGAAAAATTGTTAGTAAATATAAATTTAAATAAATTTTTATGCTTCATGTTGAATAAGCGTTTTTATTTGAGA
>JARJDW010011043.1:0-37572 GCA_030264715.1 Adinopsis sp. GC000173
CATGAAGCGACAACACAGTTATTTTTTAGCTAAAAAGTTGCAATCCCAAGTTATTTGCACAAAAATATAATATTTTTCGTTAAAATAGTGTCTGGGTAATGTAGCAAGTGTTGTGCACAATGAATAAGCTTAAAAAATGCTTTACAATTAGAATGTTAATCACTTGATTAATTGAATGATTAAGATGAGCAAATAGTTGCATCAAAATAATTGTTAATTGCTTTGCATTGCATTTAAAAGTGTGCCTATGTAATATAGCAAGTATTGTGGACAATAATTTTCTTAAAAGTTTCTGACGGAGTGAAAAATTGCATCACGATTTAAATGTTTTAATATTCATTTTATAGGATACTTGATTATGACTAGCGAATAGTCTTTAATTAGCGATAAAACAGTTATATCAGTTGCAATTTGCGTTTCTCATGGCGTAATAATATAATATTTTGTGTGTTGCAATGTAGCAAATTAAGCATCAAAGTAAAAACAAAAGCTGTTGCAAAAGTGTTTGCGTGTGTGTAGATGTTTACCTTTTTAACGGCAATTTTAGGTAGAAGGGACGCCACACGGCTCGTAAATCCATCAATTTACAACAGCGCAGCTTATCACCAATCCATAAACAATCTGAAAAGCACACGTGCATACGTTATAAATCGTCCACTTAAAACTTACACTTTTTGGCTAAATTATAAATTATTACCAAATAATAAATATTGTTGCTTTTTAGCTAACAGCCAAGTTGAACCGTTGAACGAAAACATCATCGTAATCAATTATTCGACAATCAAAACAGATTGATGTAATGAAATTACCATTCTGCCACCCATAAAACTATTAAAACTTCGTTCATCCGTTATCGCAATAAACGACAATTCCATCCCTACAAAAATTAATCAAAATCATACAATTAACTATTGAATAATCAACCCAAAGTTTTGAAATTTATATAGCGCCAAATGTAAAATGACAAATTGGGTGCAAAAAAATGCGCGCAAATGAAACGTTTGCAAGGCACAAGAAAAACAACACGAAACGAAATGATCCCCCAGTTGGTAAACACTGACAGGACAACATAAATTCTCATTGTTAAGTAAGCTCGCATCAAATTTGTAACAATTAAATTATGGAGTGCGCGCTCATTTTTAGCCGCAATTTGTTTTCGGCCGCGCTAAGATCGGGAGAGGAAGAAGTGAAGGGGGGGATGAAGTTTTTGTCGGGTGTATAGTTGAGATGTTTTTGCATCCGGACAAAACACGTCCGATCCAATAAAACAGGATAATTTAAGCATGGGGGATTTTTGCATGTAAACGATGACGATTTTTTGTGCTAGAGTTGCTAAACGATGCTAAAAATCGTATACACGCTCGATATTTACCGTTTTATGCACGTTTTTTCTTTTCGCTGTTCGTTGAGTGTTGTAGATGGATATATTCATAATGCCAATTGTGTGTTAAAAAAGACACTGCGCCAGACGGATATTTTATTGTTGTTAATTATGCTCGTCGCACACCTAAAAAAGACATCAAACAGCGCTTTAGACACTCCACACAGCTCTATTAAAGCGATAAATTTCCATTCATAGCATGAATAATTTAGGTTCCAACCTCAAAATTCGGCCGACGACTTTTTATCCCTTCGCTCGCTCAGAGCTCATCCAACGAGCCGTAATTACACGTACACGTAGTACCCATAGCAACGCGCGCAACGTGCATTTAATCCACAAAATCCAATTAGCTTTTTTTCGCTCGCTCGCCTCTACTACTCAACTCTACTTCCCATTCCTCCGATTGAAATCGAGCTGCTACTCCTGCTGCTGCTGCTGCATCATGTATATAATAGCGTTTGTGTTTTCTGTCGACAGGCGAGACCTTCTGCCACACGCTCCACATCATGGATTCGAAGGGGACCAGCGTGCTCGTGAACAAGAAGTGCACCAGCGAGAAGGAGTGCCAGCGTAATAAGGTGGGCTGCGTGCAGATCGACACCCAGCTGGTAAGTTACTTAATTACCCAGTTAATAATCGTTTCCAAGCGCGACGACGACGACGATGATTTATCGCGTCACCGGCTAATTTCGCCGAAGCCGCCCGCCCGCCAACTTTGTTTCGCATTTTAATGCCGTCATTTGAATAATTCTTCTTCTTCGCGCGATCGAGATGTGGATGATGAATTGCCTTCCATCACGAAAAATCAAATTTATTATTACGTATACTAAATTCATAACTTAACACATGAATCATAAAATTAGCGTGCTGCATATTGCAATTTATATCAATTAGATGGATGAACATAACCTCAAACTCACATTTCTTAAACGCTGCACTAATTGTGACGAAAATCGTAATAAATCAATTACATGCACAACACTTAATACACATCAGCAATGATTAAAATTATATTCATTTACTAGCAAAATTAATAAAAATTCTTGCACGTTGGTTTAAGAACGCCATAGAGGTATATACTACCTAGTATACCTCTATGAAGAACGCATGGCAACGTATGCAACGCATGACACGCTTACCCCACCTAGCGGACGTTGTTGTTGATAATGATGGCGATAAATTAAATTTTTCGTCGTGTTTTCGTGGCAGTTTGATAGTTTCGCTCGTCGAATATTGTTCGAATTAATTTGGTGTGACGCGAACGCGCCAACCATAAAGCGGCTTTAAACGGCGAAAACTGTGTAATCTTGTAAAACGTCGCCCAACTTAATATAGACAACTTCTTATACGCACTCGACTAAATTAAGCGGTAATTATCTGATTATCTCTCGTGTTTGTGTAGTTTTTGCCGGGGATTGAAGCAAATTACGTGTTGTGTGATTTATTGCATGCCAGTGCATTGTGCTAAAAATTGCATTTGTTGCAGATGTGCGTTTCGTGTTGCGATCAAAATTATTGCAATATCAACGTGCCGACGAACAGCAGCACGGCAACGTTCGACGATAAGATTTCGAAGATGCGAATGCTTGCAAAAAATCTGTTCAAGGAGCGTGAAAAGGCACTAACAACAACTATTAAGGGTAATAGTGCGCCGCCGGCGCAGACGATATGTAACAATCTCGTCATAACGATGATGATGATGATGGTGATCGCGCCACTTGTACAACATAATTTCATAATTTATTAAACAACCTACGTTTCGCATCCATTGCCAAAAAAATGAAAATGAAAAAACATAAATCAATCAACCAGAACCTATTTTTTCTAATACACACTCATCTGGCTTGAAACAACAACAACAATGAAAAAAACTAAGATAAATTTAAATCGCCCGCGCTTTTTAATTATCTCGTAGCAATATTTACGTTTCACTCACACATCTTGCACAAATCTTTAACTACGTGTCTTATCAATGAAAAATGAAATACACGCAGAATTATTGTGATAAAACAATGTTAGATTGAATATAAAGCGTGCTTCAACATTAATAAAAAACATAATATTGTAAAAAAAACAAAATTTAATTCGCGCAACGTTGCAATTTATACCATTGAAATTGCGGCGTTGAAAGCATCATAAATAAAAATGTGATTTATCATTAAGTTGTATTAAGTTTGAATGTATATTTATTAATTAAATTAAAAAACAAATAATAAAGCAATTTTTTTAAATTAGATGTGTGTTTTATCTTATTTTGCAAATCATACGTCACTTCCGGGTGAAAAGCGCGCCAAAATTCGAAATGCGAGCACTGCGTTGAATTAAATAGTAGGCGCAGCTATGGAAAATAATTGCACAATTGAACAAAAAAGATTAGAATTATTTAACATTGTTTTTGTTTTTTTGTTCGTTATCGATTATGGTGCGAATTGTCAGCCTGATGCACGCCAGAATCGAACTCAACCATTTGAATTTCTTCTTATTTGCGCCGAACCGGAAGTGTAATGTAAATATGCACGGCCGCCATTATCTCATTTTAATACCGTTTGTTGAGCCGGATTGAAGCTTCGCACGAGAAATCAGACGCAAGATCATGTCCTCGAATCAATTCGTCGTTACCGATATCGACTTTCAGCGCAACCAGCAGGAGGCAAATGCGGACAGGTGAGTGCCTCAGCCGAACCACACGCTTTTTACAATCACAAACATATTAAAATGCGAATCGGGCAAACCTAACCTCAAACATCATTTGACAAATTTTTTCATCGCCACTGCACTGCTCGGTCTCGCTCACTGTCCCATTGGAATCCTCTACCTGTCTGTTGGAAAAGTTGAACACCTGCCGTCGTAAACAATGTGGCAGGTAGATTAGGACAACGCTCCAAATTTCTTTACCCACCTCATATATTTCGTACAAAAATCGATGAAGCTGCTGCCAGATGAGTATAAACATCGTTTCAATGCATATCTCACACGGCGCTTTTGGAATTTTAGCATGATGGTTTCTAGCACGAAATTTGTAGATTGTTGCATTATTATATCTTTATATATATCATCCAACCACGTTGCTGCATCGTCAATTACATTACGATTACACCGAAAAGAAGAATTCGTTTAGCTAATGCATTATATAAATCAATTATACTTTGTGCGAACATGGTAGTATAGGAAAGCAACAAGAGTTTGTTGGCTTAATTATTGCACTGGGATGTCATCGGTTGTAAAATTGGTTGCTATATTTTTAGCGATTGGATAAGCTACAGAAAATAAATGAAAGCTGTGTAAAATGCAATGGCTCACTGGAGGAGGAGGAGGATGAGGAGGGATAATCTGTTGTTGTATTTTTTAATAGACATCTTTTTGGAAGGTGTAATTAGCGTTAAAATGTCTCACAAATGGATTCCTTTATCTCGCCTACCTGCACTACAACACTACACTTAAAAAATTAAGCATCAATGAAGCGATTACGAACAGAAGGAGCGCTTGGTTTTTATTGTTCCTACCTGCGCCACAGTGCAGTCGTAGTAGTGGCAAAGCAAGCTGCTAGTTTATTGCATTACGATTGTCGTTTACGAGGATTAAAAGTCATTTGTGGGGTTTATCGCTCTCCTGGTTATTATCGAATTCTTTGGATGTTCGCTAATTTGCATTGTCAGCCATCCGATCAATTGTTACACTAATGCGAATGTTGTGTTTTTTTTCACCCCTCTCTGTTCGTAGCATGGTGGTAATCAAGGAGGAAGAACCCGAAGGAATTATCTTTTTTCCGAATAACGATTTCACCCAGGAAGTCGTTATTGAATCGAATGGTAATACAGTAAGCATTCCAGATAATTCCTCATTTTCAATTCCATTCACCGACGACCAAATGAATCAGTTTCTAATGGATCAAAATAGCGATATGAATTTGAATAAAATACCGATCGACATCGGTAATTTGCTCAAAATGAATGGAATTAAAAACGAACAATCGGTCGCCGCGCATTTCATCCGATACAAACCGGATGAGAATGGGAAGCATGTAAAGATATGGGAGTGCGGCATTTGTAAGTAAATTTCTCTCTCTTCTCACTCTCTATGTATGATGTATTACACCCTCAGCTAACGCATCAATCTTGCCGAATTTCATTTTAAACGAAAACTGACAAATTGATTGTTGTGAAGCAAGGATTGATTAATCAGAAATTAACAAAAACACAACGATTATTATTCTTATCAATATCAAAATAAAAGCATTTTAGATTGAAATTAATACCTCAGCACATAAAATTAAGTTTGGCGTAGATTGATTAATTTTATTAATCGATTTATCGCTGTTTGCTCATTCTTGAGGGTACTACAAGAAGTTTGTTGTTGTTATTGCTCGACGAATGTTTGGTTTTGAGGTACTGAATTGTTTTTAGCGAATTCTTTTAAATACAATCCTTTATGTAGCCGATATCAAAAGGAATCCAGATTTTTTTTTTGAGGAAAACATTAAAGGGCTGCATTTACAAGACTAAAATTAAAACATTTCTACATTTTAAGAAATATAACGTGGAAAAAATCAGAAATGTTGCACATGTAAATTATTGAATAAACAAAAACACAACGATTATTATTCTTATCAAAATCAAAATAAAAACATTTCAGATTGAAATTAATACATCAGCACATTTACTTATTAACTAAAATTAAGTCTGGCGTCGATTGATTAATTTTATTAATCGATTTATCGCCTTTTGCACATTCTTGGGATACTACAACAAGTTTGTTTTCGTCGATGGAAACTAATTAATAAATTCATTGTCAAAAAATGTGCTTACAAGCAAGGGAAGCCAAGCCAAGCCAAGCACCACCCTTCTAATAAAAAAATGGTTTTATTTGCTGCTGCTGCAGAGCAAAATTTGACTAATCGAGAAAACTTGGCGCTTTAAGACAGTTAATCAAATTCTAATAAATACTTGTTGTAGTTGTTGTAATAATTAATTGCAAGTGGCACAATTAATCAAGCGCCGCTGCTGTACCGGGGGGGTTTAATGAATTGCCGAGCGAGAAGCGCGTGCTTTTTTCGCTCGAATGGGTATTGTTAATTGACGTTTGGCGTTGTATGTATGTATGTATGTTATATGTGTTGTGTTTAATTCATAGGTCATAAGGAGTTTGGGCATCAATATATTCTGATGCGACACCTGCCAACGCACACCGACGAGCGAAAGTTTCAGTGCAAGCAGTGCGGTAAGGCGTTTCGTCAGATGTCGACGCTGAGCCAGCATCGCGCCATCCATTCGAAGCTGCGTCCGTACATCTGCGAGATCTGCAAGAAGACGTTCAATCGCGTCTCGACGCTCATCTCCCATCGCAAGACGCACACCGGATTGAAGCCGCATCGGTGTCACTTGTGCAGCAAAGCATTCCATCAAAAAGGCAACGTATTTATTTCGTAGTACACAATAATGCACAGCGTGAAAAAATACACACAGGCAAACCTCATATAACCAAAGTAGAGTTCATTCTATTGTAGTTAAAGGTGATGCTGACTTATGAATATTTTGCTAAATTACAGCACTAGTACTTACATTTTTGCTAATCGTACTTATTGTCTTTGTAATAAAATGCAATAATAATGATAAATATGCACTTTTTAATGAGAGGGGTACGCAGTTGTACATAAAATATCTCAAGTTTGGGAAACACTCGTCTATAGATAGGAAAAGTGTGTCTATAATATCAATTGCTAATTACATTATCTGCATTGAATAACAATTACCGTTATTTAAAACATTACAACAATAAAAATTTATTTACTTACCAAATTTTACTCGCGGATTGACCCACCCCTGTTGTTCTACAACATCACTCGTTAAATAAATGTGTTTCTCGTTGTAATTCAACGTGAAAGTCGATCATTATTTACATGCCACTCAAAACCGCCCAAAAAGAATGCATTTATTAACAAAAAATACGAAAATAAAGTAAAAAATGTTATTTTTGACGGTTTCTTTTTTAACATTAATTATTTTACGAATTATTAAATGAATTTGTAACGCAAATGTTTGCTGCTTTTTGTTTCGAATGATTCTTCTAAATTAGCATTGCAAAATTGTAACCAGTTGTATTTTCCCATATTGAACCTAAAGCCTTTTTGCTGCTAAATATTTTTGTATAAATCGTTAAAGTACAAAACCTATTTCTTATGAGAGCTTACTCAGTTATCGTAAATCGTAATCGCTATACGAGGCGTTGGTTACATGGGGTTTGACTGTTAGTTCACTAATTTATAGCATGAAAGCGAATCAAATATTAACCGGATTTTTTACGGTACTGGTGGTGTATGGGATAAAACACAAAGCCTTATTATTTTTATGACTGTTTAATATATTATATATTACACTATGCATCGTATAATTATTACTTTTATTTGACAAACCAATATTGAATGTTTTTCATCCTCACCTAATCATTTACATATCGAAAAACTAGTTTGTGAAATAAAAGTAATAATTATACTCTGTATAATTATTATAAACTATTTATCGTAATATTGGCTAAACAAAATAAACACTGACTTAATTCTCTTATTATACATAAGTTTAGGGACAATTTATAATGTTTGGAATATTTTAAAAACGTTACTGTGAATGTATGTGGTTGCTTCATAAGCAAATTAGATTTTCACCACAAATCTTGGTGAGCCATCAAGTACAAATCGTATTTAATTTAATTCAACAAAATTCTTCCGATATTATATTATAAAATAATCCTACACCACCTTTACCACAGAAAACAATCACAATATGTAATTGAAATTAAACAAAACAATATTGTATTTACTAAGTACACTTGATTGTAAATGAATTATTTTTCAGATTTGATTCTATAACTATACAGTTATATTATATCAATTTTTAGGTTTGCTTTTAAAGAATAATGCTTTTTAAATAAGTTGAATTTATATTCTAGCTCTTTTTAAGGCATTTTGAATCACATTTTCCAGCGTTTTAGCCTCTAAGGTGCTTTTTCTGAACAAATGTTATATACTTTAAAGTAGTAAATTGTTTTAAGCTTATTCTTTTAAATACGCTCTTTTATACAGCCTCTAGAAAAAGAAATAAAAAGCGGGCTGTGTGTTATTTACAAGCACAAACACGAAACAATTTTGCACTTTAAGAAAAATGTACGTGAAGAAATAACAAATTTTGAGTCAGAAATGTTGAGCGCGGTGGTATACAAATGCAAATATTTGCCTGAATTACGTTATTTGAATGAGGTGGTCTGACATATCTAAATTAAAATTTAAATAACTTAATACGTTTTCTGCCAATAATTTTCGTTTGCTTGTTTTGTTTTTCCAAGTTACTGATGTTTATATTTGTATAAGCTTGTATCGCAAACAAAAGATACATTATTAATTAATAATGCAGCGATTTTATCGCGCGACTTCTCGAATTACACAGCTCGTATCTTGAAATTCACATCGGTACTCAAATAGAATATTAGTAGCACGTATATATTGAAATATTGTAGCACCAAAGTTAGAAATCTTCGGAACTAAACTAGTCTGTCCAAAAATATGGTAAATAAATAAATAACACATAAACAGATTTAAATGGAAACATAGTGATTTATAAATGCATAAAAAGACCGAATATTGCGCTTACACCCACTGTGTTTGTAAAATGGCATATTTGTTTGAGTTATGTTCTAAATCAACGGTGGGCAACCTCCGGCCCGCGGGCCATTGGCAGCCCTCCAATAATAATGCAAAATTTACATAAAAATATTGAATTTGTAAAAAAAAATGTGCATTCATCCAATAAGTTTTTACACTTTTTAACAGATTTTGGTGCGTATCTTATTAATTTCACGAATTTATGTGATTTCTGATAAAATTTGGTAAAAAATTAAAAAAAAAAACAGAATTTGAATAAAGAAATTCCAAGTTTTATAAAGAGGTGCAAAAATGTTCAATTTTTTAAAATTTTTACCAATAATATTTTACATTTTTTGTCCGTTTATTCGTTAAAGTTTCTCTAACTTCTGATAAATAAATTTCAATCTTCTATTTGACCCTCAATATGAATGTTGCCCACCATTGATTTTGTGATATTAACAAAAGACAATTATAATTATTCAAAACATGTCAATACACGTTTTGCAAACATTGCAATTTAGTACAGAAGCGACTATGTTAATGCTAATAAGAAAAAACCTCTTTGTGAGGGATGGCTGCTATAATCAACGCTATCATGTTGCAAAAGAGATATCGGTTCAGCCACACGTTATCAGTAATTATTGTACAAATAAAATGTATTATAATATATATATTATATTTTCGAACAGAGAATGCATTTAGTTCTGATGATGGTTATGATGCAGAAATGTGCATATAATGTAAAAGGTTTTAAATTCAATGCAGATAATGTAATTAGACAACATTTTGTTGGTGGGTGGTAGTAGGAAAATCGTTAGATGATAGCGCGCTGGCACAATCACACATCATATGTACATTCATCAAACGCTGAAACGTTTGGTATTCGAATGCAAGCACATTTTTTGCATTTCCCTCCGAATACTACATGGATGCTTGCCTGCACGTTTTACATTCTATAAAAAAACCGCATTATCATAAAAGAAAGAGAGAAAAAAAAGCGAACGGCAACGTCGTTAAGCGACAAAAGCCACTTTAGAGGTGAAAAGCGATCTAGTTAGATTACTTATTAATTCAAAGGTTCCTACCCACTTTCGCCTATAACCTACGATAGTTCAATGCGCATTTAATCCTCACAAACACACACACACACACCCATGAAAAACTCTTTTTTTTGTAAATCCATTTTGTTGCTGCCGATGGTGTTTTAAGATGATTAACACACTCTTTTTTATTTAAATTATAAAGGAGCGTAAAAATGAAATAATCCCCCTTTTTTCCCATTGCATTCGTTATTATTTATGACGCAAACAAGCCGCCGAATGCCGGCTCTCCAGCCAGCAAAGAGTGAAAAAAGCATCTTTGATGTTCCACTTCGTCTTTTTTAAATTAAATGTATCAATAATTTTAATGTATTTTTTATCATATTTTTACTTCAAATGAAATTCATTTCCTGCAAGTTTCCATCAATACGTCAAAGAAATTTGTGTCTGTGTGTGTGTGTGTGTTTTTTTTTCGCAATAAAATTCATATTCTAGCTTTTTGGCAGGCAGAAGCGCGCGCGGCAACATTTGAAATAATTTTATTTGTTAAGTAAACGAGATGGTGTTAACACGTGTTAAATTATGCAACGTGAATTAGTTTAATTAGAGAGGTATAACATTGAAAGTTTGATGGATTTAACGCACGAATTGAGAAACGTAAGCACGATGTAAAAGTGACGTTTGAGTTTACTACTTTTTATTCAATTATCGCATATATATGTATCTAGTTTTGCTAAAACTAATTTGATTTAATTAAATTAAATTAAATGAAGCTGTTACGTTAGTTTTGAAATGTACATTTTGTAGAAAATTACATATACATAGTAAACTTTCAAAATTATGTAAATTATTGAATCGCGAACAAATTTGTCAAATTTTTACCGTTCGAAATTTATTGACGAGAGCGGAGTATGTACAAGAATTTGCAAATCTGCTTGAAAATTAACGATATTTTGATGTAAATATTGATGACGCTTGTGATGTTAATGCATTAGCATTTTTAGGGCTGGTTCAATCAATTTGCAACTCGGCAAGGCAAAACAGCGTAAAATTGCGTCGTCGTCGCCTTTCTCTCGCAAGTAAATTCATTAAATTTTTGCATTGTTTTGTTAGAATTTGCCCAAATTGGCATTCTTGCCAGGTAGATCAATATATAGTACATAAACATTATTGTATGGTTTCATATGCTTTTCTTATAACAAATTGTGTAATTTTAATTCTATTTCTGTATTGTTTGATTGATTTTTAGAGGCTTTCGTTGGAAATTGATGATTTGCAAGGTAGATGAATGAAATAACGCTCAACTTGGCTTCAAAATGAGGTACCTTTTGATGTAAACGCTTGCGATGTGAATGCACTATAGTATTTAAAGAGAGGCTTCAATCGATTTTTAGTAATTTTGCAACGAAGTAAGGTACTTTTACAATATTTGTTGTTTTTTTAAGTAAATTAGTTTTTACTTGTGAACGAATTTTTAGCACGCGATGAATGATTTTTAAAGACTTTTGTTAGCATTTGACAAATATGATTGATAAATCCATGAAAGAACGCTTCAATATCCTTCAAAATTGACTGCCTTTTGATGTCAACACTTGCGATCTGAAAGTGTTAGTATGATTAAAGGAGCTTTAATCGATTATTAGTAAATCGACACCTTAGCACCTTAACAGTAGCACGTTTTGGAAAATTTAGTACTTTATTAACTTCTTACAACTTTTGCATTGTTTGCTTTTGAATAATATTCTGCAATTTTATTATGTATAAATCAATAAACTAATAACTACATTCATTTCATATAATTGGGCACCTTTTGATGTAAATGTTTACCATATGAAAGTTCTAGAAATGTTATCGAATTTTTAGTAAATATTAACTTGACATTTGCTTTGTAGCAAATCCAAGCAAATAAAACTCTCTATTTTGAATTTGCACAATTTTTATGAAATGTTTGTGTCGTTCGAGTATTTTTTGTGCTTGTACTGTGTATGCAAGGTGGTGGCTTTAATCGATTTATAGTAAATCAGCAACCAGGCAAGGTATAATAATAATGGTTTTAAGTACTTACGTTAATAGCAAGTATAAGGATTCTTTTTAACTTAATTTATTTGATAGATTTGTTAGAACTTAATGGATAAGAACGCATCAATTTTCTATTGCGTACAACGCTTGTGATTTGAAAATGTTTGCATGATTAATCGATTTTTAGTAAATTCGCCAACTTAAGTATAGCTTTTTAAGAAAATTTAGTATTTTCGATCAAGTAGCTGCTTTAACTTATACGTTTGCATAGTTTGAATGTTTTCATGGCTGTTAAAACATAACACCATTGAAATTATTGCCACCTCTTGATATATAAACATTTTAGAGGCCCTATTAAAAACTATATTAATATTTGACTGTAGCATTCGGGACTAAAGTAGGATAGACGGGCAGGAAATTCTGATAAGAATTAAAGATCTCTGATGCTCACTGGTGATCACTGATTTCGTGCTTATTTTGGTGGTCAATGGTATTTTTTGAGCTGTACGAAAACTATACCCCAACTTCAAAAGAGCACAGAGACATCTTTATGATTTTCCAACAACTTTACAATTAGCTCTACTTAGACACATCATTCAATTAAATTAAATTCAATACAGTTTGCGTTTTACCTTAAATGTTGTTGAAGAGCGTTGTGAAAGGAACGTCATGAAAACTAATAGGCAGAGGGTAGTTAAAATGTATTTGTTTCATTTCTAATGTGAGAAGGTCTTAAGCTATGGCTCGTTTAGCTTGTGGGTTAATCAGGCACTGGACATGATAAAATAGCATTGCTCTTTAGCAAATTTACGTGATTGAACTCCCATAATTTATACAATTTTTATTAAATGTTGCCATGGAGCATATTTTTAATATTTTTTAACAAATTTTCTGGGCAGAGTAGTGATTTTTAAAAATTTGTGTTCTTTTTAATATTAAATATTTAAGACCGTTTCTCTCAATTAATTTTTATCATGTGAGCAACTTGAGAGGTTAAAACAAACTTATATGAATGCATTTATTAAAATTTACAGTTTAGATTAGTAAAATAACGGCCCCATTCACTTCAAAATCATCCGCCTTTTTTGTGTAAATGCTTGCGATTTGAAAACTGTAATTTCGATCGATTTTTAAAAAATGAATAACTCGGCAAAAACAGTACAAAAAGCGCTGCTCTTTGCAAATTTATGTCTTAGCAAACTTCTTAGCTCCCTTAACGTCTACAGTTTTTATTAAATGTTTGTATTGCTTTTCGGATTTTAACAGCTTTTGACAATTTTGTAAATTTACAAAGCAGATTAACGAAAGATCCTGTAAATTTGCGTTTAAGTTGGATGTCTTTTAATGTGTAAGCTCGGCCAAGATAAAACAAATTTGTAGATTAGAAAGAACCCGTAGAAACTTTAAACGATCAACATTAGTATGATTTCTACTATATTTAATTATTAAATTGCCTTTGTCAGAATTTGATAAATTTCTTAGATAAATTAATAAATAATACTTACATTTTGATATAATAAGTGTTAGCGATGTGAAAGTTCTTGCTGCTTGAATAGATTTTAAGTAAATGTGAGTAACTGGAGAAGGTAAAATAGAATTACTCTTTTGCAAATGTATACATCAGAACCCCCCCCATCTTCCTTATCCCATCAAAATTACAATTTTCATTAAATGCGTGCGTTGTTAGTGTTGTTAGCAGCTTTAGACAATTTTATTGGTTTTAGTTTCAAATTTTGTTGCCGTTAAATGTAAATGCTTTTATTACTCTAATATGTTTAGGGTAGCTAAGTCCTTAATTTATCAAAATTTATAATTTTTTTGATTTAACAAATTGATAATTGGTATTTTTGTTCCAATATTGGCCAAGTTTTACCTATACGCTTACGATGTAATGGTACAAATATTTAAGACTATTAATATAATTGGTTAATCTGAGAGGATCTGAATTTACTGCAAAATTAGGCTTTATTTGATGTAGACGCTTGTGATGTGAATGCAATAGTACACTTCTATTCAAGGCAGCTGCTTCAATCGATGTTTAGCAAATTAGGAACTTGATAAAGTACAATAGTGCAGGCTTTTGCTATAGCAAATTTATAATTTTATATTATTTTGCTCATCTAACTAACTATAATTAGTACAATTTTATTAAATGTTCGCTTTGTTCTAGTGTGGTGGTATTTTAAGTGCTTTTTGTTAGAATTTGATAAAATTGCAAAGTAGATCAATAGAAGTACGTTTAAATTTGTTTCAAAATTAGCTAGTTACAAGGACTTGCAATGTAAATACTGTACCCTTGTATATTTGTAGCAACCTCAATAGATTTTTAAAGAATTAGCGAAACTAGCTCAAACTAGCAACAAACAGTGTTAATTTGTACCTTAGAACACTTATCTCAGATAGTTTATTAAGATTAAGTAATTTCAATTAAAAAGCAACAAAATTAGTAACTGTACAATTTAAAATAGCAATGACATTAATTTTATTATATGTTCAAATGCTATTTCTCAACCGCTTTTGTTCAAATTTGATAAATTTTCAAAGGAAATCAATAGTACATACTTTAAAGTCGTTTCAAAATTAGACACCTTTTGATGTTAGGGGTTGCGATGTGAATGCCCCTACATATTTAAAGCAACTCTAATCGATTTTTAGAGAATTAGCTACACTTACTCAAACTAGCGAGAAACATTGTTAATTTGTAAGCTAGAACACTTAAAGGCAAAGACAAGTTTATTAAAATTAGGTGTAGAATTTATTGTTAACTATTAACGTGATCAATCAAAAATCAACATTAGTGACTTTATAATTTAAAATTTTGTACATAATTTCTTGACGCTATTATTAAAATTTGGAAGTTAATATCACGTGTTTCAAAATTAGTCTTATTTTGCTGTTGAGAACGCTCTAGCATATTTAAAGCAACTTCAATCGATAGAATTAGCTAAGCTAAGTTGACTCAAATTGGGAAGACGCATTGTTAATTTATATGTTAGAACACTTACCTTACACAGTTAATTACGTAAATATTTAAGTGATCAAAAAAATTAGTAAATTACTGTCATTGTAATTGACTTTTTTAGATATTTTAACAAAATTAGAAGAATTTTTAAATGTTATTTCTTAATTGCCACTTTTAAAATTTTCAGAGAAGATCAATAGTAAGTACGTTTAAATTTGTTTCAAAATTAGTCACCTTTTGATACAAGAGCTTGCGATGTGAATGCCCTGGCAGTAGCATATTTAAAGCAACTTGTGTGAATCGATTTCCCGAATTAGCTAAACTACTTCGAATTAGTAAATTTGTATGTACGTACTTTAGAACATTGCCTTCTCTATGAATTTATTACATTTATCGTAAAGTATTACTTAACATCTCAAATAGCATGTTTAACATGAATGCTTCGTAAATTAGCGAGGTGACAAGGTAAAACAACAACAGCATAAAACTGCACGACGTTGTTTTTTAGCGAACTTGTTCACAACACTTGGCACCGCCAACCTATCAAATTTATACACTCTTCGGGCGATGTTCTTCTTATCGCGCTTGCGATAGAATGTACGCATAAATAAATTCGCTTGAAAATTAGCGAAATTTTGTCGTTGCAGGTGACGTTTATGATCAGAGTTTGAGCATTTTTATGACATCGTCGTCGATCTTTTTGCCCTCTTCTTCCACAACCACCCATCCATACTTTATTTAAAATCGCAACCTTCGATGAATAATAAATACGGTGCGTGTTTGTTTTGCTTTTTTTTTCAGGCAATCTACGCAATCACATCTTCACCCACACCAACGAGCGCCCGTACAAGTGCGACGTGTGCCAGAAGGGATTCAATCAGATGTCGAACTTGATGTGCCACAAATTTAAGGTGAATAATTTTCTATACATATATAAGATAATTAAATTTTTTTTTCGTCGAAATACTACAAACAGGCACATCAGCGTGCTGACAAGCCGAAATACACATGTCAGGCGTGCGGAAAGGAGTTTGATAAGCGCATTGGATTGCGGAATCACGAGCAGTATGAGCACGGCGAGCCGGGAAATGGTAATAGCACGATTGTTAATAATTTACCGAGCGTCAAGTAAGTGAAACACAACTATAATATTTACTAGCATGTAGTTTAGTATACATATTTTTGCTCTCCTTCATATTGCGCCGTTGGTGGCTGGTAAAACGATCTTTTTAGGGCATCCATCTTCATTTGAAATGAAATAACAAATTTTATTGCCGGGCACACGCCATATTGCGGTAATAGCAATATAATAAAAATATTTAAATGATATTTAATCTAGATGGAATTGTTTCGCTTTTTATGAAGGCGCGAGCCATTAAAGCGGCGAGAGCTTAAACGGCAGACTGCGCGTTCTTTTTTGCTGCTGCGCATTTATTTAACAAATTGCTGAACATTATTAACGCATTGATCTCTCGAACAAACAAGTATTTATTATTATTTGCTTTGCCCTGGGTTGTGTTGTTCGAGAGAAACTATCTTGTGTAACAACAACAACTACAACAACAAACAACAACCAAAAGTTTTAATAAATGCGCCGCGCAAATTGCTTGCTAATCGAAAGGAATGCATCGATTTTTCGGTGGCGGTGCTGTGTTTGATTAACATTGCATGTCGTTGGGAGAAAGAATTCGTGAATAAGTTAGTTGCAGGTGAAACAATTAGCAGAATGTAAAAACGGTGTCGCTTGTTTTTTTCTTTCCATCTCCGATAAAATAAACATTCGCGTTATTTATTCATTTACATGGAAAGAAAATCAAAGACCTCTACAAACAATTGATGCGATTTTATCGCGAAAAACACGATTGTTCTTCGGTCGGTTGCGCTTTTTATAAAAATTAATCAATTTAAGCTCTCTTCTTTTCGTGCAGCTTTAAAAAAATCATGAAATAAAATAATTAACGCGCCGGATTTTTTTTGCCCCGAGTAAAATATAAATTGTATATTTTAGTTAATTAATTTCAATATTAAATAAAAGAAAATGTTTGTTTAATCTTTGCAAAGTATTAAAATTAATCTCCTCGTTTAAACAAGTCGGGCAAGGAAAAAAAACGGCGACGCATTTATTTGATGGATTTTTTTCCTTTTTCTTCCTCCTAAAAGGAAACTAATTATTATAAATTAAATGAAACGAAAATAATCATCCTTAAATCCGGCCGCCCCTCAAAAAGTAGCGTATTACGTTTGTCACTCAGTGACGCGCCGCCGTCGCTCCATTCTGCTTGATATTTATTTAGTGCCTGTACGACAATTTGAAGAGCGTACCGAATTGCATTCTATCTTTATTTTGTGTATAAATGGTGTCGTTTCACGTCGGCTGACTGCTACCGAGCACTGGCAAGTTTAATTAAATCCTTTTTCCTTTTCGACGCAAAACCGTAGAAGGTGAGGTGTGCGCGCACCAGCAACAGCAGCAGCGGCAAGGTAGTTTTGCCGCTCTAATAGAATCTTAAATCTAAGCTTTAGCCGAGAGTTTGTACATTGTGCTGTTTATTCACTCTGCTTTTGACTTCCATTCCAACCGTTGTTTATGTGTGTTGAAAATGAGTTTTTGTGTGCGAAATAATAACCGGGGTTAATTATTTGTAAGAATGCACTTAAATCTTCCACGCGAATTAAAATCTACCAACGTTATTATTAAACTTATTTACATTTTAATAATTCAACATTATCATTATATTGAAAATTAACTTGCGCGTTTTGTGTTTATCCCGGCGATTATTTCCTACAATTATGTTGATTGCAAATATTAATTAGTCTACCTATCCTTTCAACAATGCATGATCACTCCCATTCACACACAAAGGCTACAAAAATATGGATCAATAACTAAAAAAAATCGAACATAACAAAATGTTACATTTTTTATTTAATTGTAAGGACTTTATAGATTAATATTTCGTTTAAAAAGTTACAAAATCTCCGATTGCCTCTCTAATAACTAACTAATACGCAATACTTATCGAGAGAAGTAAGAATTCCTATGAGAATATATTCTCCCAAATAGGATTGATTGATGTCGTAATGAAAGTAGCAATAAGCCACAAAAATATAAAAAATAACAACTTTACTTTATTTTTACTGCCTTCATTGCTTGTCTATTTTACCAAATTATCGTACTATTTAAAAAGGATACTTAACAAACGAATTAAGCATTTAAAGCCATAATCTAACTTGATATTATAATGCTTTCGAAACACAGAAATATTTTTTGGACATTTCTGGCACATTTTCATCGTATTTTGAACAAAAAATAGTTTTTGTGTATGGAATAAATCAACTTGCTATCTTTTATTTTTAGAATAACATAAATTGTTACTATTTTTATGGATTTTTAATACTTTTTTAAAAAATTTCTAAAAAATTACCCAAGTAAGGAACATGTAATAGCAATAAATGCACATAAATGTAAATTAAGAAGTGAGAATCCATTTAAAATCTGAGAGATTGATTTTTTTTATTAAATTAGCAACAAATATATGAAAAACATTAAATTACTACAATTTATTTTAAGACTAATACATGCAAATTTCTAACCAAAGCAAGGTGAAATAAGTGAAATAGAAATATATGGTATAAGATAACAACTTAATATTTTTAAAATCCGAAATTTTTTATTGACTTTTTGACATTTTTAGTATATTTTCATCCTGTGCGCAATAAAAAATGGCCTGCTGTCTAACGAAAGTAAGTTAAGAATCCCTATGAAAATATTTATCAAAATATGACAGATTGATATTCTAGTAAAAAATAGCAATAAGCCACAAAAATATATAAAAAAAACAACTTGCGCTATATATTTTATGTTTAGACTAGCATAAAATGTCACACATTTTTAATAAAAAAAGAAAAAAATAAATGATCCACTTACTATAAGTATGCATTAGTATGCAAAATACGACAGATTGATATTTTGGCGAAAAAAGCACGTGACATGGCAGTGGCTGTAGGAAACAGCAACGCGATTATTGTTAAATGAACTTTTTGCGCTGCAGCAGCAATGTGACAAAACAAATTCGACGCTCTTCATGCATACAAATCTCGTCCCCAAATGCACTGCCAGCGGCTGCATAAAACTATTACCAGCAAGATTTAGATAAATTTTAAACTCGGATTGCAAGTTTGTGTATATCTTGTGTATAGTTGCATGCTCTTGATAATAATATGCCGCACATAAATTTTCCACGATGTTATAATATTGAAAATTGAGTGCGCGCGCGTTTTTTTTTGCGTTTGTGTATGTATGGTATATGCTCCAGCCGCAGCCGGCTCGCTGCCATATCATATCCGATTCAATATTTTATACATAATGTACTCGGCGAGTACTACATATAAATTGCGATCGATTTAATTATTTTTAAAACTCTCGGCGTATTTATTATGATTGCAAATTGCGGTTGGGCGACAGTCGCGCAATCATTTGTTCGCGATAAATTAACATCGCTGCACAGTAGATAAAAGCAGCCGTTTGGAATGATTTACATTAGGTATTTTAATATAATAAAAAAAACTAGAATAGCCGAGTTGACAGGCAAACAAAATTATATTCTTGTGCAAGTCGGTGATAGCCGGGCTACATAATAAAGTTTTACTAATCGCTGCGAGGCTTTATAGAAAAGAGGAAGCAGAAGCGGTTTTATCCTCAAGATTTTTCGCAGGCGAATAAAACACCAACGAACCAACCAACCGACTTTTATTTGTCTCTATTCAAAGCGTATAAATTATAGATGATGTGAAAGTCGCTTACGATTTTTACCAATCGTTAAAAATGCATTCATTTGCTGAATTATTGATTGTTGTTGTAATAAATTTATTAATCAGCAACGTTTTTTTTCATTCGTTCGGTACGCATGCATCTTAACACAGCGCGCGCCTTGTGTCTTATGTAAAAAAGCACTCGACTCGCAAACTGTCTGCTAAATTATAAATGAGAGAGCTTATGTCCACTGTCGGAGATTTTTATTAATCAATAATGCAATAGTATTCGAAGCGTTGCGACAAACGTCCAAACTCGTCGGCAGTTGTTTATCGATTACGGAAATGTATTCTTCATAAACAAAACGTATAATGCGAGTTATTAATTACGTATTTGGTCATAAAATTATTTGTTGCTCTAAGTTTTATTGTTTTTTATTTCATTTTGACAACGGCAACTTTTTAATTTTTAAAGTTACTACGTATAGCAGCTTAAAAAGAATAATATCTATTATCATCGAAAACTTTTAGGAAAGCGAGTCGTTTTTTTCTTCGCTCCTTTAAGTTAAGGATGGAGAAAAATGTATTTCCTGGTTGAAAAGTCAAAGGCGACGCGTTTCTAACATGCGAAAACGTTTTGATTTGCAAACGTGTATGACTTTTTGATACGATTTCTATATCAAAAGCGCGTTTGTTGATAGAAACGACAAATTCAATGCGTTGCTAGATATCGTTAGGACCATTTTGATTAAACAATATAGCCGAGCTAAAACAGCATGCACAACGCTATAATATATTATGAACTGCTGTCGTCCATCAGTTGTGTTCGCTCCCTTTTATTATTACATTCAATTTTTCATATTTTTGTTACATAAATATTTTTATATAAACAGCGCCCGCCGCCCCTTTTTTTTTAATAGAAAATTGAAATGACAAATTAGATTATTTAATTCGCTCTCTCTAGAAAAAAATTTCGTATATAATTAAATATTTATGTTTATATGGAAATTTGCGCGCTCATAAAATATTAATAATAAAAAAATGAGCGCAACGCATTCGCTCGCTTTTGGCGGATGAAAATGAAATTATACGAAAAAAAAAGTATAGTGTTTTCTTCGTGGTCGATATTATTTTTTTTACACAATTAACCCTCTGACTTTTTTTGCATTGTTTATAGGTATACTAATGGTGTTTTAGTAGCCCCTATTAATACCTCTGCTATGCGTTTAGCAGCAGCCACCAATCAAGTACCTTTTGCACTCCTTAGACCCTTAAATGGAATTCCCGTTTTAGTACGCGTGCTTCCCGCTGGTGATAAACAGGTTGTTTGCTCTTAACCAATTAGTCCTTAATAATAATAATAAGAATAATAATAACATATACTTACCACATTACCACCACATACACACAGTCAACATATAACATACAATACACCACCACCTAATCACACACATAGGTAAAAACTTTATTATTGATTAATTTGGTGTGCGCTCGTGTGTTTGTTAATAGATGTTGGTGCCAGCAACTGCTGACGATCTTAAAAAGTATGGTGATATTACTATAAAGAAGGAAGAGGTGAGCGGCGAGGATGTGCGACAGGAAGCTGATAATAATACCACGCCGACGACGAACGGTGAAAATAAGGAGAATTTAGAACCGACAGTTACTGAAACTAATAATACCGCTGTTTTCCAAGACAGCACTGATAAGAAAGGTAATTAAATGATCGAATCCGATTTGTCCTCTTCTTCCCCCCGTATCCCGTAATTTGACTTAACAAACTTTTCATTGATATTGGAAAAGGTTCCACCGTACAAATTCGTATTCCAGTTGTGGCAAGCGTCGTTCAGCGATGTCGCGATGGTATTGTTTACATGGATATTGAAAGTCCAGGACCAAGACGTGAATTGGATGAGGGAAGCTATCAAGTGCCAGATATTGTTGAGAATGATGCGCATAATCAAGCGGGTGAAAGCAATGAATTGTTCAATATGTCTACGCCAGTAAATCCATCGCCTGCTGGTAATTTCAATCTCTAAGCCTTTGTTGTTTGTTGTGTTGCATTCATTATGTTTCTACTTTATTTAATAAGAATGATAATTGATTATTTACCGTCATTATTATTTATATTAGGCGATCTTCCACCGCTGTTTGACGATATCATCACAATGACATCGCCGATGATGAACTTGGATAATGAGATTACCATTGAAGAGATGCTGCCCGACACCATTTTTGAGAGCGATAACCAAGTTATTTACGAAGTTTAATAATAAATAATGACAAATAATTATATTTTTATTGATATATACATAAATTTTATTATTGCTGGCGGCCGTGTGTGTTCATTCTCATTTAATAATAATTATTGTGTAAATAAATTGTTCCTTGCTACTCTAGTTATAATTCAGCCGGCTATAATGTCGAATTGTAATAATGAATTTTATGAATTGAATTTTATTATAAATAATGTGTAAAAAGTACTAGTAAAAAATTAACTTAACTTATTTATTAAAAAAGAAATATAAATTAGTAAATAATTAGATTATGTTTACATGTTTTGTTAATAAAATAATAAATATTAATAAATTCAAAAGATAATCAATGATTTTATCGTAAATAAACGTTCATTATTAATCATTATCACCACCCAACCCAATTCAAGGAAGGAAAGAATTATGCATAGTTAATATTTATTACTTGGAATAATATAGAAAATTGAGAGGTTAAGTGGATGAAAGTCCACAGCGATAAGATTCTTTCGAAAAACCAACAATATAATAGATTAATTTACAAAAACATTAACATTGTAGTAGAGATAGCAGAAATTAAATTGTCGCTTGCAGTTAGTACGAATAGACATTGTAGTCGTTTGTAATTTTTTTCTCATTTTTTTTGTTTTGGATAAAAATATGGAGCAAATTGTGAATGGATGGTTCAACGAACGAAACGAATTGTGGCCGGGACAGCGTTTCTCATTG
Source organism: Adinopsis sp. GC000173 (assembly GCA_030264715.1). Lineage (NCBI taxonomy): Eukaryota > Metazoa > Arthropoda > Insecta > Coleoptera > Staphylinidae > Adinopsis > Adinopsis sp. GC000173. The sequence goes on from JARJDW010011043.1 coordinate 22,769, forward strand.
CAAGTCGATGCAATTCTCCATCATTCCAAGTCGAAATACCAAGACATACTCGTCATTCAAACGTAAGTAATTAGTGCAGCAACAAACAACGCCAAGATTGAAATGTAATCATTGAGAGAACTAATTATTTTTGGGGGGTGGGTAGAAAATCGCATGGACGCGCTTTAATTCTCGATGGAATCATACAATGCACCGAACACGACGAGTTCGCTTACCAAGAAATGATCTCGTTCCTGCCATTGTGCGCCCATCCATGCCCCAAACGCGTACTTATCATCGGTGGCGGCGATGGCGGCGTGGCTCGCGAGGTCGCCAAGCATCCGATCGTCGAGCAAATCACACAAGTTGAAATAGATCAAGACGTTATTAATACAAGCAAACAGTTCTTACCATTCATGTCATGCGGTTTTGACTCACCTAAACTAGATCTGCAGATTTGTGATGGTTTCGAATTTATGCGATCGCATAAGGACTACTACGATGTTGTGATAACCGATTCGAGTGATCCGATCGGGCCGGCCGTCAACCTATTCGAAGAATCGTACTATGAACTGATAAAGAATGCGCTCAAATCGGATGGGATTATGTGCTCGCAAGGTGGCACGGTGTGGGCGTGCATGAAACAAGTGAAGGCAACACTAACGCACTGTAAGCGACACTTTCCTAATGTGAGATATGCGATCGCGAGCGTTCCAACGTATCCGACGGGACAGATCGGTTTCCTGCTAGCGTCCAAGCGTCCCAACAACGATTTGGCCGAACCGCAAAACGAAATTCACGCAAAATTGCGTTACTACAATGCGACCATCCATCGCAGCGCCTTTCTGCTTCCCAATTTCGTCGCAGACGAGCTAAATGTGTTATAGTAACGCTAACTTACCAACTTTTTTATTATGGACCTAAACAAAAAGAAAAACATTTTGTTTAATTCATCTTGAATTTTTGCTTGTTTTAAGTAATTGTACATATTAGAAAAAAATAAATAAATAAATGAAAATAAAGATGCAAACAACTTACATTACACAATCTTCTGACACACCAATCATCATCATCTGCACCCACTGCGCACTTTCTTCCTTTCTCCAACATAAACAATACATCCATTTAGTTTTTCAAAAAATAAAAATTAAACTTAAAAAACAAGCGTACCATTGCGTATTCAACAATCTGCTTACACACGCAATGAGTTGAATGCTCTTTATGAAAAAAATTTGAAAAAATAAAACGAATCACACACATTTTAAAGTTTTCTTATCTTTCATTTTTTTTAAATTTCCTTTCTTAATTAATAAAATCAATTTACTCGCTTTTTTTTGTTACACACAACAACTTGCGAATCCCACATACGAACCACATTCCTAAATACAATTACACTTAGTTTAGCTTTTTCGTTTTTCTTTCGTGTATAGAGATAGAGACAAAATGCAAACAATATGAAATAATAATAATAGAAAAAACAAAAAAAACTCAGTAAAAAAATTCAGTATCAAAAATTCACACCACCAAGTAAGTCTTTGCGCTTCACGTTGAATAACAATATTTCTAAAAATAAAAGCCACACAACATCGATTACTAAACATAATTATTGTGATTGCGATAATAATTATATTTATTAAATCGATTTCGATTGTTCATTTCTTCTTTTAATTAATATGAAAAATAAAAACGAAAAATATTCTTAAACAACATACATCATATCTCAATCAATCGCAACTTAAACAGCAAAAATATTTTTTTCTCACAAATAATAAAAAGTAAATCAACAATTAATTAATTAAAGTTGGAAAAAACAACGCGCACACTATTTATAAGTCTCTAGTTACTTGAGATTATTCATCATCAACATCATAATCATCATTCGCCAATTTGTTTTTTTTTTGTTTTGTTATAAGTCTAAATTTGTTTTGTTTTTGTTTTTTTAAATTTGAATTTGTGTTGGAGGGGATTAAAATGCATTATTTGTTTAATCATACTTGAGGAAACCTTTATCTTGTTGTTGTTGCGGTGGAGGTCGTGGCCACTGTCCATCCTGTCCTTGTCCCGGATTCATCCAATTCAAGAAGCCCTGATTGTTGCCACCGCCTTGATTACCTCCATTCGCATTATTACCTAAAACAATTAGGACATTTTTACATCGCGGCGCACCACGACACCACCATCTAAATACGAAAGTGTTTGTAAAACAACTTTACGAAACATTTTCGTGATTAGATAACGGTACGAGTCGCAAATGTTTCGACATCATCAACAAGTAATAAATCCACAATATGAATAAAGTAATAATAAGTAAAGAAATAGAATTGGATTTGGATGCATGAATGGATGGACATAGAATGAAAAAGAAAGAAAAAAATGATAGAATTTTGTTATTAGTTTTAGTGTGGAATTAAGTAAAAATAAGGGGAAATTTACCGCTGCTCGTGTTTGGTGGATTATTGAAACCCTGATTGAAATTCGGCTCGGGCTGATTTTGCAAATTGCCGATGAGGCCCCAGCCGGCTTGATTTAGCGCGGCGGCCACAATCGCTGGATTCATCGGCAGCGCGCCCAAATTCAGCCCCAAACCTAATGGATTACAATTTTGCTGTTGGTTGCCTTGCTGGCCCTGTCCTGTAATACCTACACAAAATCATTCAACATTTTACACAAAACACCTTAAAAATTAATAGATTAATATAAATTATATTTTGCAAATAAATAAAAAGATTACACTTACCAATATATTTGTAACGTAAAAGCAATTTAATTAAAGCACATTAATGAGCAAAAATCCAAATTATTAAATAATAAAACAACCATTAATTAAACGTGTGAACAAGATTGATTAAAATGATTTTGGTGTGTTAGAGGAGGCAGGAGGTGGTAAATTTAAGAATGTGTTTGGCGTTAATAATTTAACTATAATTAAATAATAAATTATAAATTATTTAATGAAATTACGCTCGATTTTACGCTTACCAAGTGCTTGCAAATTAGGCATATCAATATTTCCGCGATGGCCCTGGTTGCCCCAGTTTGGCTGATTTGGGCCAGGATTATAGCGTTGCTGGTACATGCCAGGTGCGTCGGGACCACCTGGTCCACGATTACCGCTGTGGCTGCCCGGCCGACCGGGCCCGCCAGCGTATCCACCGCCGCCTCCACGCGTTTCCGATTTTGGTGCTGCATTTGATACGTGAACGCTCACACCTACAACATCACACCAACCATTAATACCATCTCATCCATCTGAAATTCTTTTTCAATTACTGCAACCTTTTATGATATGATCTTCGCCACACAAGCTTTGAGCGACCTCCGGATCGAGGAACGTAACGAAACTGAACGCCCGAAACGGTTTCGGGATGAAAACGTCAGTCACCTCGCCGAATTTACCAAAGTATTCGCGCAGATCGTCCGCGGTGAGATCCTCCGTACATCGTCCAATAAAAACCTTGCAAGGAACTTGTTGAATCAGACCCTCCTAAACAATCAATGAAAAATTTTATGAGCAAGATGATCCTCTCCAACACCAATTGAATAAATACTTTGGAATTTGGTACTTTAACATCACACCATCGTCCATCAATCATGTGTCGCTGTGCCAAGACACGCATTTGTGATTCGTACGATGCGAATCTAATAAAACCGAATCCTTTCGATTGTCCACTCTTCGCGTCCTTCTTTACCTGTGCCATCAGCACCTCCCCGAACGTCTCAAAGTACTCCCTCAAATTCTGTTCGGTCGTCTTCCATGGCAAGCCCAGTACAATTAAGTCAGTGCAACGCAGCTTCGTTTCGATGCGTTTTGTCTTCGCCGTTGAATTCTCTAAATTATCGTCAGACTTGCGTTTGTTTTCTACTTGAGATATGAAAGAGCCGATTAGTGAGCGTCATAAGTAGAGGTTAGAAATCAATTACCTTTGGGAAAGACACAGTAGAAAATCTGTGAGCCCCAACCGATTTCCGGCGGTGGATGTAAGCGGCCTTCACTTAATCGGACGCCGCGCATCGCTCGCGAGTCCGGATTGCGGTATTTCAGGCCGCTTGAGCCTGGAAATTGTGCCGATAGCGTGCTGAGCAGCAAGGTGCCATCGTCTTCAGTTGGCAGTTCGATCGGTTCCTCACCCTCGTCCTCAGCTACTTGTAAATATTCCACAGACATACTTGCCGACACTCTCACGCACTTTCAATCAAACAACAAAAACAAATAATGCGGTTTTTATCAGTTATTTATCAGACGCATTTGACGTCTGTTTTTTTAATAAATATGGCGGTGCGAAGCATGAAGCGTCTAATCCGTCTAATGTAACCACTTATTGATATTCTATCAATTCGAACAAGTACTAATTAATTAATGCACTTTATTGTTGCAAACACTCATAAACAGAATGTTATTTTGTGATTATCTCAACGAATTTGTTGATTTAACATTTGTTTTCAGGCGTACCTTAAAGCGGAGAATGGCTGAACTTTTAACTTTTTACAGTGTCTTACAGATGGCGCTGCATTAATATTGCAAAAATCTAATTTATTATAAATAATTAATACTATGAAGCAGCTAATTTTCATCTTTTATAATATAATAAGATTACTGCATGATTAATTAAATGCTCAAAAATTCTCAAAACGAGTTGTTGAAAAACATAACCTATAAAACTACAAAATGGCAAGTGACGAAGAGATTTCTAAAAATACTTGCTTTATATGTTTAAACAGCGATAATATACTAAAAAACATCGAATCTAATTCATCTGCCAACGATTTAACATCTAAATTGATATACTGCATACCAGAATTGGTAATATTTGCAAACGCTACCATTTTTTTATTGAGTTTGGGTTTTCGTTGCAGAAATGGAATTTTCGGCTGTTTGTCTGCGCTACTTGCAACGACAAACTTGATACGCTATGTGCATTTAAAAATGAATGCCTTCGATCGTATTTAAATGCGAGGAAAACGGCAAGTAATGAAATTACGACAGAAATCGAGCTTGACAATCAATTAGATAAAGAAAATGGAGAAGTTTGTGAACTGTGTGATATAAAATTCGTTAATTTGGCAATATTTAAGGCACATACAACGATATTTCATGCTGTGGAGAATGTTACACAACCAGAAGAGGTGAATCCCAATGTGGAAGCTGAGATTAAATCAACTGAGAGTGAAAATCACTGTAAATTATGTGGAACGACATGTGCAACGAAGTATTTACTAAACAGGCACGTTAAGAATGTACATGCGAGCGCTAAGAATTTCGAATGCGATCTATGTGATCAAAAGTTCGCATCGAACGTGTATCTGAACGCACACAAAAAGTACCACTCGCGTGAACGATTGAAAATCTGCAAGTTTTGTGGTAAACGCTACATCACTGCAAGCGATCTCTACCACCACGAGAAGATACACCTTAATAAGCGCGGATATCAATGTGATAAATGTCCGAAGGCGTTTAAGACATCGAGCGATCTACATAAGCATCGTGTTTGTTGTCACAGCGATCGGGATACGTGGAAGTATACATGCAGTTATTGTACGCGCAAATTTCCACTCAAAACGAATTTGGATTCGCATTTGAAGACGCACACCGGGGAGAAGAATCACAAATGCCATTTGTGTGAGTATCGCGGAATTAATCGGTCGGTGCTTCAACGACACATCGAATCCCATTCGAATGTGAAGCTGTTCAAATGTGATCTCTGCAGCACCGAGTATAAGTACAAGTACTCGTTGGATTTGCATCTGAAGAAGGTGCACGGAATCGGCGATAAGGTGATCAAAGAAGTGGAGAAGAAGTTCTACTGCGAACTGTGCCCGAAAGGGTTTGCCGTGAAGAGCCGGCTGGAGAAACATTTGCGCACGCATACAGGTGAAAAACCATTCGCATGCACCTTCTGTGATAAACGATTCATTGATAAATCGTACGTTAAGCAACATATAAAGATCGTACATGGTTTATAATAATTGCCATTCATTGCAATATTGTGTCATGTTTTTTATACGATATTTTTACTATTTATTTAAATAAATTAAGTATTTGTAATGTAATGTAAAGACAGCTATATTTATAACGATTTTTGAGACAGATACGACACAAATTCTTAATTCTTACTAAAATTTCTGCGCTTTCTTCAGCTTCTTATTGCAGCGCTTGCAGCAACGCTCGTCCTTTCGCAGCCCGTTCATGATGACTTTGAGTTGAGTGAGGCAGTCCTGGCATAGATTTACACCAGTCCTTGTGTTCAATTCCTACAATGAATGATTTACTTTCTGACGCATTAGGATGTCCACTTAATGAAGCGTTTAGTTCTGGTAGGCCAATTTTGGAGTGTCTTAAGTTTATTGTGCTGCCTTAAGACCTAGCACATCTCTATCTCTATTACCTCACAGAACTTTATGTGGCACACTTAGAGATCGTTCACACGTTCCTCTATTTATCGGATCTGATAAGTAAATAGTAACCTCCTACAGTGGACGCCATCACTATGATGCACATGCAAATTGTTTACGCACCTTTTATCGCCTATCTTTGCTTGGATTGGAAATTCAGTTCTATATCGTAGCGATAACATCTACAGTAGGTGGTTACCTTTTACCTGCCGGATACGAGACATCTGGGAATGTGTGAGCGAGCTTTTAAACTGCGTCTTACATCGGATAAGAATTGGTACGAAAATTGTAAGCAATATGGTTGTATAAGAGTTCGTAATGTGAAGAATCAAGTAAATGGTTGCACAAGTATGCAATAAAACACAATGATTAAGTAATAATAGAGCTGTGCTTGATAAAAATCTATTCAAAACTTTAATTTGCTAGGAAAACACACTTGAATAGAGACAAATACTGTTGGTCTACACCTTTTCCAGTTGTATTTCAAAAAGCATCAAATGTATTTCAGAATAATCAAATACATCACAGATTGTGCGTAGTTTGAAATGCATTTGATGCTTTCTGAAGTTAATATGACTATTCTAAAATAGATTTGATTCTTTTTGAAGCACTTACAACTGGAAAAGCTGTAAGTTCAGTCTTTGGCTAATATATTCAATATTATCCTATTTATCTGTTATTAATTGTCGTTCTTAGAGTTATAAACGCTCTTAACAAATATTTATGCAAAGTAATTGCAGCCTTACTCAAGATGTCTTACTTTGTGATTATGATGGCAGTATAGGATTGCCGCTTTGAGTACGTAGTCGGGGTCATCTAGCGATAGAGGTGTTTGCGATATGCCACGCACGCATGACCTGCAAACGTGGACGCGTCGCATTTTGATTTCAACCAAAGAGATTTCAACAGTAAATTTCTTTCAAAGAATTTTGATTTAAAACGTCAGAATTTGAAGTAATACATATATCGCCATCTTGCGTATAATAGCTGTGTTAAATTTACAGAAATTAAAGAAAATGTTAAATTAGTTATTTAAAAAACTAATTAATAAATTAATTAATTTATTATTGATAAATTTTAATAAAAATGATATGGATTATAAATTGTAGCAAAAATTCTAGAACACTGCGGCTATTCGCCACCAGAGGGCGCCAATATACACATTTGGTAGAGTTTGTCAAAATAGCAATTGTTTTTTATAAACAACACTTGATGTGCGTGGTCGTGTGCAATTAATTAGTGCGTTGAAATGGTGAAAAGTGGCCTGTTTGCGATGAACGAATACGGTAAGTCGTTTTACTACCATTGTATGGATATGATTAGCGATTAACATCATTAACACATGCGGTAATATAATGATTTTGAAAATTCGCCGGCGACGATGAGATTTTTCGGTGCCGCGGTCGGATTTGCTGCCTATATGTATGTGTGTACTACACAAGCGCAGCACGTAACGATCACGATGATTATCCGGCAAATGTAATATCGAGACCGATGAATGCGTGTTGATATAATAGTGGTGGTAGCTAGTTTAGAACTAAAGGCAGCGCTAATACCACCCACGGCGTAAGACCGCTAACAAATGGACTCACCACGAATCCGACTTGCTGGCGCTCATGCCACATAACATACAAAACCTACACAGTGTACCGGGGCTCACATACATTTCGTTTAAAAAAAAAGATTGTATACTATATACAACAACAACAGCGGTCGAAACTAATAACGTATTACGATCGACAATGCATGCGAATTCCATGCGAATTTGGCGTTTTTAATGTCTATCAGCATACTTCACGTTGACGTTCGAAAACGTCATTGTTTCAAACATAACCTATAGTCAGAATTGGACTATCAAATGTATTGGGCATTCTAACAGTCAATTGGTGTGTTATATTAAATGAATACTTACGTTCAGGCAGTCGACTATTTCTTAAAGTTAAAATGAGTATAATAATCCGTAATAGCAAAAATCAAGGTAGTATTTGCCACAAAGTTACTTCTACATCTTATTTGATTTATTTGCATTGCTTAATTTTAGTTGGAGTTCAATCATATCCTTCTTATGATTGTATAAGTGTCACTTTATAAGATTTTCTTGCAAAAAAACACAAAATAGCTATCAAAACACTTACACATTATATAGTGGCTTTGGCGGTGAATCAAAGTATAAAAATCCTAAATATTTACCTACATCCATGGTATCAGACCACGACAGGCTAAATAATCAGGCGTTGCAGCTAATCTGGATAACACATGTGACCATTGAAACATAAGTAAAGGGTACAAATGTTAGTTAGAACTGCTTGTGATGACATTATTGTGATGATTGTACTTGTATAGAGCCAACTATCTATAATTATAATTCTGCGAGTGTGAGCTTAGATGATTTTAATTCGAATAATACCAAATAGCTAACAAAACAAACTCAAAGTAACACATACATCATATAATAGCTTGAGTTAGATGGTAGGTTTGCGCATCACCATCCCAATAAATTTTTTGACTTATTCAGTAACTAGAGAGCAATCCAAACTATCACCACTTAGAATATTAGACTGTAAAGCAAACGAATGTGGTCATCACATGTAGTCTAACTTTTATGCTCTTGTATTTGTTTCAATAGTGACATAATCTGTCAAGACTAGCTGCAACGCCTTGTTTAGTTTGATGGTAGGCTAATACCATGGATATAAATATTTAGGACTACTTGTCAAGATATCATTGCGCTCTAGTGATTAAAACTGAATCACTTTTCTTGAATGTATATAGTAGGCAACCGGACAAACTCTTATTAGTTATTGTGTTGTGTATCGTAGGCAACCGGATGGACATTAAGCGCGTAGTAATGGCGGTATACATTGCGCTCAATTAGATGAATAAACAAGCGATTTTTTTTCTTTCTTTTTCGCTCTTACTCTAGATACGTATGTGTGTGTGTATGAGTATTTGGCTGAAATCCAAACGCGATAAACATGTGGCACTTATTTAAATAAATAGAGCTTTCGTATACGCTTGAATAAAACATCTACTACACGGTATATGCGAAGAAAAAAAAATGTATAAAAAAAACGAAACGAATAACGCAGCACATATAAAGTGGATGGTAGAAGGAAAAAATTTCCTTCTCTCCTCACTCTATGTGTGTGTGTTTTCTTCGTAGCATTTTCGCTGCATGCGCACAATCTATCATCCTAATTGCGTTTTAATTGCATGTCTTTCGCGTTGATTAATATACATATGCAACCGAAACGGCGCTAAAAATTGATGCTGTTCTTTTTATTTATTATTGTTATTTATTAGGCAACCAGATTTGCATCACAAACATGCTGGAATAAATACGCACGTAATAAGTACGTTGTGTACTATGCATGTATAGGACAATTAATAAATCAATGAATATGCAAACAACAAATTAACACTTGGATGGTTGTTACATAAATTTTTAGGTTACATAAAAATGTGCCATAGTTGCCAATTATAAATTTTAATGGTATGATTAAGTGTACAATTTATAAAGGAATTTTATCACTTATTGATGGTTTTTCACTCTATTAGTGTTATTAGGCAACCAGTTATGCATTATTTCACTATATAATTGAATTAATTAATGTAATAGTAAATGCAATGCGGGAAAATTAATAGAATAAATCGATGCAAAAAAATGGCACAGTGAAACAGTTTGGATTTAATATTACACACAGTTTTATTGATATTAAGGGCAAATTATTAACGATTTACCTATTTTTTTCATTTATTTGTGGCTTTTACATTATTAGGCAACCAATTTTGCGTAGAGAAGTTTGTGTGTAATAATTTATATGTTATACTAAATGCTTGTTTTAAATTCGGTAATTTTTATTGATTAATATCAATATTATTAACAAAAGTATATATTTTTATCTAATTGTGTGTTTGGTCTAAAAAAAAATCGCAGAATTATTGACTTTGGATTTTATTGTTACAGAATTGGCCGATTGTCACGTCATTTATAATCCTCTTCCAAAATTAGGTAAGTCTTATATTTACAATGATATTAAATACACAGAATTGAATTGTTATCGGAACTGAAAGTGTGTGTCAAATGCTAAAAATAATGTGTAAAAATATGGCAAAAATTTATTATTTATCGACGGGTAATTGCCATTAGACAACCCGGATTTGCATCACACAACACAACACGCTAGATTTCATTAACATTCAATAATATGTGACAATTAATAAGTCAATCAATTGCGATCAAGTATGCAAAACGCACGGGTGTATATTTACAAAGAAAATGTGTGTGCAATTTATATTTGCATAACAAGATTTTGCATCAAAACAAATCGATTTTATAGTGAATAAAAGTAAATCATTCTTAAAAACGTGTGCTTTAATAATTACTTACAAAAATATTTAGTTAGTAGTATATATATCTAGTTATAAGTTGGTATTTTTAATAAAATGGGTATAGGTAATTAATTGAGAATTAAAATGTGTTTGAATAATTACTTACAAAAATATTTAGTAAATAAGTTAGTAGGCAACTAAATTTACATGTTATAAGTTAGCATTTAATAAAATGGGAAGGTAATTAATTAATTTAAAAAAAACAGCTAAATTACTAATAAAGATGATAATTTCTTAAGTTTTCCGCAATTTTAAAAAAAAATTATTTACAAAAATATTTAGTTAGGAGGCAACTAAATACACAAGTTTTAAGTTAACATTTTTAATAAAATGGTTAGGTAATTTATTTTAAATAAAGCTAAATTGGGAATAAAGGCAATAATTACTTGCGGTTAACAATTTTAAAAACAAGATAAATTGAGAATTAAAGTGTGTTTTAACACTTATAAAAATATTTATTAAATAAGTTAGTAGACTAACTAAATTTANAAAAAAAAGCAAAATTAAGAATGAAAGTGTGCTTTTCATAATTACTTACAAAAATATTTAGTTAGTGTGTATGTTTTAGGTGGGCCTTTAATAAAATGGGTAGGTAATTAATTTAAAAAGTCTGCTAAATTGGGAATGAAGGTAATAATTACTTGCGGTTTTGAATTTTTGGTAATTTGCGGCATTTAGCTGCTCTGCTCTGCACACAAACGCCCCAAAACGCATTGCATTGCGATTATGTATTATGATGCAAGCGATGAAGTATTTATTCACAAAAAAATAAATGTAAAAAAGAATCGCGATTGAATAACGTGTGCATGTACTTATACACATATATAAAGCCGCGCGCTTCGTTGGCGGTGCTTTTTCGCCTCCTCCTCTTTCTCTTCCTCGCTCGCTCTGCACAACGTGTTTGTTTTGTGTGTGAACGTTGCTCATTACATCCAGCGCGCTGGCTATTATCTTCCGACATCAACGACGACGACGACGGCGGCGACGATGTGTTGGCATCGTTTTTCGCGGCGTCGTATCAATGAATCTATAAGATTGATTTAGGGTGAAGAATCATCATGCCTTTTTTTTGTTTTATTTATTTTGCGTTCGGGATGATGACGCGCTATGCGCATCGCATCGTGATGATGATCGGGTCCGTTTCGGAATTTGAAACATCTGTAGGCTGGCGCCACGAACAAAATGCATAATTAATTTACAATTTCGAATCGATTGTGTTTTCGTTTTTTTGTCTTCTTTCTTCTTTCTTTCTTGTTGTTGTTTTGTTTTTTGTTTGTTTGATGATGTTCGTTTTGAGATTGTGGTGTGGTCGTGTAGGATGATCAATTAGGGTGGTAATTTGGTTGTCGACTTTGATAAGCTTCATTTTCCAATTCATTTACGAAGCCAGCATACATTACTTTTATTATGTAGGTATATAGGAAAAAAATTTAATCATAATAATTTTGGTTTTTTTCATTATCGATTCTCAAATGATTTTTAATAAGATTTTTAATTTCTATGCCTTTTTGACGGGCGTAGTGCAAATGATGACTGATACATGATAGTCTTTTTCTAGTAAAATAAGAATGGAGTTACAAATTTTTGTCTAATAATGTTTTTTACGCATAAATTGAGATATACATTTCAATTTTAAGAGATTTTTTGACCGATTCTCGATTTGCAATGATAAATTGACTGTTTCATGACCGGTACATGTCAGTTATGTTAAGTTGTTTGCCAAACAATGAAAAAAGCTATGAATTTTTATTCCAATAAGACGTTTGCAAGTAAATGCTTATCAAAATTACAAAAATGTGACATTTTTAATCCTAACTGAAACGAATTTTAAGAAAGATAATGAATAAAGTCATGTTGTTTAATAATTGCTATTCAACTTGTTTTGTTTCGTAAATTTGTATGATGACTTTTTAAAATAATTGCGATATAATTGGACAACCATTGGTTGAATATTTAAAAATTAAGATTTTTGTAAATTGAAACATAATTTTCAGTTTTTAGTTTTGACTGATTCGTGCCCGGCACTGAAAAATTTGACTGTTACATGACTGACACAGCGTTTCCCAAACTTGTGGCGATAATTTCCGTACGCAGTTATAGTGGAGCGTTTAGCGCGTATCCCGTTTTCAAATCTTTTGAGAATTGTTTAGTTTAATGTGAGATTTTCAGGCAAATTTATTAGTTAATTTGCCTTTTTTCGTTATATTTATTGACGATTTTTACACAATTTTTATTTGTTTGTCTATATTTCATGAAATACGGATATTGTCACATGATTAATTTCAAGCCACACAATGAATAAAATTCTATACAGTCGAATCTCGATATACGTCCAAATTTGGGAACGAATTAAGATCGTATGTCGAGGTTCTACTGTATTTGTAATTTAATAAAGTATTTGCAGCTGAGTATAATTTAGTTGTGACTTTTAGTCAATTATTTACAATTTTTGGTTGGCAATTAAAAAAAAATTCGCTGTAATTAAGCGCAATTCTCATTTCTAAACTTAAATTAAGACATAATCTCTAATTTTGAAAGTTTTTTTTGACAGACACATGACAATTATTAAATTTTTTGCAAAGCAGTGACTGGTTGACTTGGAATGAACATTTTTTATTGATCTATGACTGACATATACAATTTCAATTGATTTGTGCGGCGATTAAGTATTGACTGATGTGTGAGAGCTATGTGTGCGCGGAAAATATTATAGATGCGTTTTTAATTGCGCTCTCTTTTCTCCGATGATGAATCAATCAGTATGTTAAATAAGTTGCATATACACCCTTAATGAAAGAATAAACCAAAAAAAAAACACGCAACGAAAACGAAGCATAAGTAAAAAAGTTGCGCGCGCGCGCGTTTATTTTTTGCATACATATTACAGCATTAACCTCATCAATAAGAACGAGAACTGAAGCTCTCTTCACCTTTTGACCTCCACGGCGAATGCGGTAGGTCTCTCTTGATATAGAGGAGAAGAAGAAGAGGCGATTCGCTCGGTGCGCCATTCACAAAATGCAACAGCACACACAAAACGCTTATTAGCATCATTGAACATATACATGTATATAGAGAGGTATGCATTTTCGGCACGTTTGGTTGCCTATATTTTTGCGCGCGCGCTTGCATTAGATGTCAGTGTCTGCTTTATGTATATGTGTATGTGTATAGTTCTGTTTTTTTTTGTATTTGGTTTCTCGCTCCGCCGGTGGAAAGGAGGCAGCAGGTATATATATCAATATTTGAATCCGTGGACCCCCCAGATGGAGAAAAAGAGAAAGAGCGCGGAACGCGTAACCCATTATTATTATGACGGTCCAGCCTCCTCCGTGAGCACCTTGTTAGCGAAATCATCACTATGAGGCCTTACGGGCCCACACATTCTTTCCCTTTTACTCAACACACACACACACACACACAACGAGAAAACGGTACGACGATGATGAGATTATAAAAACCATGAAATTTTTTTAATTTAATCATTTCGTTTTGTGCGCAGCCTGCGCGTTTTTTTCTTCTTCTTTTTCATCTTCACTTTACCACCCTGGATGCGAACGCAATTGATCGACAATTAAACATATAATATCGGCAAGTTAATTAAATTTAAAATTCGCATATTATTATCTTACAAAAAAAAAATCCGCGTGCGATATCGCTAATTGGGTTGCATAACATAAAATATGTATTTATTTATTAATTTTTTTTTGATTACTTACTCAATTGTTGTAAGTTTTCATGACTAAACATCTGGAAATTTGTTATAAACTTGTCATAAAGAAAAATATTAAAAATTTAATTTTTAGAATATGATGAAAATTTAGATTACTTTTAATGCAATTTATTTAAATCGCTTATGACTAACTTAAGGGCGGGGTATCCATAAAAAGTAGTTCAAGTCACCTATTGTTAAAATACAAATATTTCTGAAACCGTATGTTAGATTGCTATATTATTTAAATAGTCCATAAATAGAAGAGTTTTACAACGCACTAACATATTGACTTTTTGTATCATATCTTCAGGTACTAATAAAAAAGGAA
>JARJDW010011063.1:0-10042 GCA_030264715.1 Adinopsis sp. GC000173
GCTTGCTAAAAATGCACGAAACTGTGAAATTTATAGTAATTTAAGGACAATAGCACTGATAACAAATGAATTATATACATGTTTATCTAAAAAAACTATAATTATACATCACCTTGAGTATGAAAAACTTATTTAGAAAATTATAATTTGGATTTATTACGATTTTTCTGAAAAAAATGCAAATATTTAATTTTTTTATACTTGCAATGTAAGGAAATAATCACCAGAGCCGATGGAAAGACAAAATGAGCTTCACTTGTAGGTGTAGGTGTATATGTTTATTAAAGGCTTAGTATAGTTTAAGTAAGTATTTAAGTGAACCCCAAGCGTTTAAAAATAGGAAAACAGTTAAAATGCTCGTCGTTCAATTTTACGTATTGAAAGTTATGTATATTAGCAGACGATTTGCTAATTCGTGATGAGATATATTTCTTTATCGTTACTTTACAATTAATTCATTAGGTTTATAAAAAGATTTTAAAATTTTATCAACATTCATGAAAAATAGTTAGCTGCTATGCTTGTGTTTAATTAATTAAAACAATACGATGTGAATTCGCTACTAATATTGTATTAAACTATAGGAGTATGTACATATTAGTTAGGTATGCTATATTATAACATAGCTGTATTATAAATTATTATTAAATTGTATAACAATCAATAATAAGCTAAATTGATGAACGTAACTAGGTTTATTATAGGTATGTCAAATATCAGAGTAATTGTAATTTCACCAAATTATTTTTTGTGAAATGAAACATTCCAATGTAATGACAGTTTAAAGAATGTTAAAAATTCCAACAAAAATTTTAATCGTAACAGATTTATAAAGTTATAACATGTGTTGTCCTTTACTGCATTAAAAGGTTGGAGACATTAATTTGGCAAGCGGCATACGAATTTTACTTCAAAAACAAGTAAACTACTAATAAAAACTTAATACACGTTAAAAATAAATATTTATTGTTTGCCTTAATTAATACCCACCATGTTAATAAAGGTAAATTGCATTTATATTGATTAAAACAAAATAAAGCCGTATATGCATGCATTATACGTATTATTTATTATTAAATTAAATTTCGACGAAGACAACAGCACTAAAAAAGAACAACAAAACGCTAAATTAATAAATGTAATCACATTAATAGTTTGCGATAAATCAAACGCAAAGGATACTTGAATACAATGCCAGTGATATAAATCAGTATTGCGAAAAGGATATCGATCTAATAAATTTACCGTGCATTATAAATTATCCGCTCGTCCCCTCGAAAAAAAAAACGCAAAAAATCGTAATAATCATAAAAACTAATTTATAATACGGCCTCGCGTCCAATCGCTCCCTCTCAACAACAATATTATTATTACATAATTGATATTGACGTCGTCAATCAGCGAATCAACAACAACAAAAACGGCCGACAAAAAAATATAATATTTTCGGGTTCGTTCATGCGTACAGCAAGCAATCAAACATTCATGAATCATTCATCGTTTTTTTCTCTCTCGATGTCGTTGCGACAGCGTTTGGAAAATCGCAACGCGGATGGAAAAACGCACAATGTCGGCAATTATGGCAGGATAATAAAATAATTGAAATAGCGTAAATAGTTGTAGACCGGGACGTCGCCCCCCTTATATTATTATCGTTTGGTGCGCTTTGGAAAATTAATACATTAATTTCTAAATGATATAATATGGATGTAAAAGGGCATACCGTAAATTATCGTGCCATATCCTTAGCATCCGCTAAAATACCAAAATACAAATTTCTAGTCCCATCTATATCATCTCGAATGCGGGCTAGCAAACGATAAATAAGATTTTTCACCACACAATATTATCGTTTGATGAAAATTCACGAGTGAAAAATATGCAATATCCCCACGTAACTTATACAATGGATGTACCTATATCAACTTTTTGATTTAAACGTTTTCAAGAAATGTTGTTACTGCTGTGTTGCTTTGTCTTCTACAATTTACTAATTACTTTTTTATTTATAATTTTGATAAATATTATACATATAATGATGATGTGGTCAGTGAAAATGCAATGAAATAACATAAACACTTTTTGTACCTTTATATAATGAATTTTGATGCCACATTAATGTCTTTATTCTATAAAGGTTCTCTGTTTTTTTAATATAAATAAATCATGTATACATTGTTGTGTTATTTTAATAAACCTAACCATATTATAAAACATGAAATTTAATTATAGAATACAATAGTACGATTTATTTAATAATAATTAGTGACATGTTTATATATTACTATTAATGAAAAATTGTTTCCACAAAAACATTAGTAGTTGAAACAATCTTTCATGTCAAATTATAACATTGTATTTTATGGTATTGATTACAAAATGTCCTAGTCATTCTTATCATTACTATTCAATATACATTGCTAGTTGTCATGTTTAATAGTACAATTTTTAATTTACTAAAGGGTCCTATTAAAAGTAACTAGAGTTTCCATTTGAAGCCTACTTGGCCAGAAGTAATATCAAAAAGTACAGAAATTCTAGTAAAAAATGAACAGTTTTTCTATCGGTGTATATTGTACCATATAGAGGGTGTCTAAATATACTTTATGAAAGACTCATTTTATTATATGCTTTATCGAATGGCGATATTTTCTACTTTTGGTCCAAACCTTAAATGCCTGGAATCCATTCATTTTTAATGAAACATAATAATTTAAATTAAGAGAATAACCAATTTTCAATGTCTCAGTACCTCAATTTTTTTTTGTATCAATATGAACTTAAATATCTGCACTAATTACTGATGAATATTCTTAAACGATCAAATTGTGACGTGTAAATAGATTGAAAAATATAACGAAACTTTATGGTTCCTGCCATTTTTAACGATATAGATATATAAAATTTAAAAAAGTATATATATTATACGTAAAGCAATTCGTCGTTAAAATAATTTTTTTGAGCACTCATGTTAAAACATATATTTTATATGTTTAACGCAGTTATACTGCTAAATATGTAAATCCACAATGACTTTTTGATTTATGTATGTCGTAGCTAAACTGTGAGATTGCATATTTACATTTACGATTTCGCTATTAAGTGAAATATCCACAATGTCGCTAATATTATTGTCACTGCTATCATTTTTTGTATACTTTTTATACTCATACATATTATATATATCTGTATATTAAAAGCGCGAAGTTGCATTTCTCAAATGCCGAATAAAACTTAAAATTGATTTTTCTATACTCGCAAAATTAATAACTAATAATTCTATATATAATAATTGTAAAGCATCCAAGTGAAATATTATTGAATTATCTATTATTCTATAATGGTTCACCACATGAGTGCAACAAACATTATAAACTTCAATTCTATAAATAATTCTTGAAAATTGCATTTCATTATAAAAGATGATACAAATGTAGATCGTAATTCTCACATTGTAAGGGAATTATCACATCCATACATGTCCTAAAAGTTTTAATAACGTAAACGACAGGTAAATATAAATAGCTCACATATACGGTAAAGTGACGGATAATAGGAATTTTGTTATTGCGAAATGCTAGTGTAAATCTTGTGATCGTACAATATTCTATTATTTCTCTTCTTGGAAATCAACGTTTAAATACGTCTACAAAATTTTAATAAAATGTTTGTTTTCACTTACAGTCCAGTTCTATAGGATAGTACAATAAAACCTTTTGGAAATTACAAATTTGTTTAATAGCCAATGATCTTGTTTGTAGGTTTAACGAGCATCGTATATTAAAATATTTTATTAAAATAATTGTAAATGTTTATATTATAAGGAGATTATCTATATAGATTATTTTTACAAACAATTAAAATTCTATTAAATAGATATTTATAAAATTTGACTTTCATATTTATCATCTTTAATTGATACCTATACCTATACCTATACCTATATAAATGTGGTGGATGTACTTACACATGATTGGCTATAAAGATATCTATTAAACAATTTTTGTTAAAAAGCATTAGCCAAAATTGTTTATTGAATATCTATATAATCAATCGAGTGAAAATTTATTTACTAGTCATACTAGTTATTATTTCTATTGTTTCTACAATATCAGAACAAAAACAACTTTATAAATCTATAAAGTTTCATAAAAATTCTCGAAAATTGTCAATGTTTTACACAATTTCTTTGATTTTTTCCAGTTACAACTTAGCGGGCGATAAATAAGATTTATGTAACAATATTATCTATCGTTCGATGAAATTTCACGATTGAAAAATGCAATCAATGTTCACGTTTCGTACAATATACCTACGTGCAAGTATATCATCAACTTTTTGATTTTGCTGCGATTTTAAGGAATTTTCTATAGGTTTTATTGTTTCGTTTTATAATTACAACGTTCTTTATTTTTTGTGCCTCCATAGCATAATTCAATTTTTATTCTTTGATATAAATGATTTTACGTTAGTTTTATTACTCCTATGAAAATTTTGATAGGTATAATTTTTACGTATCAAAACAGGTTACGTTTACTTTACTTAATAATTCTATATATTAATATTTTTTTTTTTTGTATTACTTATAAAACTTTTGTTGGAATAAAGAAATAAATATACATTAATTTTTCAATTTACCCTTTCGGTACGGGTATATTTTACAATATCACATTCGCAGGACGCAAAAAATGTGATTTTTTTAGCAGCAATTTAAGAAGAAGAAGAAGAAAAAGAAGAATAGTTAAATGTACAATTTGATTTAAAGAAAATCTATAAAATTCGAGAAATATTTTTATGATAACCTTCCACTTGCTATACCTAGCTAACT
Organism: Adinopsis sp. GC000173; assembly: GCA_030264715.1. NCBI lineage: Eukaryota > Metazoa > Arthropoda > Insecta > Coleoptera > Staphylinidae > Adinopsis > Adinopsis sp. GC000173. Next base: position 4,829 of record JARJDW010011063.1, read on the forward strand.
CATACTTTGTTTACGGTATTTTTTCAACGTCTGGGCAGATTTTATGCCTATGGACTGGTAGTAAAAGACTTTTGGATTTATTTTTGAAATTTTTAAATGAACAAAATTGTAGTATTACATATACCATAAAGTTGGAAGATAATAATCAAATTTGTTTTCTTGGCATAAAAATTTCCAAATCAAACCGATACTCTAAATTTTGATATTCATCAAAAGATACTTATTCAGATATTATTATTCAGGCACACTCCATCCATAGCTGCAATATTAAATTATCCGCTTTTAACTGTTTATTCATAGATTATTAAATTTTCCGTTATCACCTGATGAATTTAAAATTAAACTTAATACAATCAAAAATATTGCCAGCAATAATGGTTATGATTCAACATTAATTGATAGGCTCATTCCAATTCAAAATTTACCTCATGAGTTAAGGAGGTAATAATCTTAAGATTTCACATAAAACGCCAAATATTAATTTGTGATTGCAGGTTCTTATGTAATTAAGGTTTCTAGCATCCTAATATTTCCAAATTACATTAGAACTTATAGACGTAAATGGAAACATCGTCAGTAAAACAAAGTTGTTTCTTGAAATTTTGACTACGGCACCATACATGGATATGCGCCTATTATTTTTCTATTTGATTATGCTGCCTATAAGAATGTAAGGAATCATTTTTGATGCTTTATGTGAAATCTTAAGTTTATTGTTTTTTTAATATGCGAGGAAAATATCTAAGTCTATTGGTTCCTATGTGATTATGATTCCTAACATCCTTAGACACTATAATCACATAGAAACTGATAGGCGCAAGTCGATATTTGGTGCTGCAGCCAAGAATTTAGAAAGCAACCTTCTTTAACTCATCGGGTATACATTTAGGCCTATAAGTTCTGATGTGATTTGGAAATATTAGGATGTTAGAAACCTTAATCACATAAGAACCTGCAATCGCAAATCAATATTTGCGGTTGTATGTGAAATCTTAAAATTATTACCTCCTTAACTTATGAGGCGGACGTTTACGACTATAAGTTTTGATGTAATTATTTTTCGCTAAGGTCTTATGAATCATAATCATTTATTTATTTATCAAAATTATGTTTTATATTTCATTCATACCGTTTAATATAAAGAATACAAAAATCAATATTTCGATAAATATAAATGTATATTTTTAGATTTTCTCTTATCATTTTTAATTTTGTAGATAAATCACTAATAAATATGTATGAAAATTAGTAGCAATAATCACAAAAAAATTCCAAGATAGTATTGAACTGTCCGGTAAATGCAGCTTGTCGAGCCTGTAAAGTTTCATGCTCGTTATATGACAGTTCGTTGGTAACTAAGCAACTATCATACGAAAACCCCAGCACTTCCCTGACCGAAAGCTTTACCATGCTGATCCTAACCTATAAACTATTGGAAATAAACGTCATTTTGTTAACGGTATCGCATTTAGTAACATCACTTAGCAGTTGGCAGTAGTTACAGTACTAATTCGAGTAGAATAACGACATTTTTAAAACTAAAAGTCTATTCTATTCACATAAAAATACCGCAATATAATTTAAAATGTCCCTATTTTGTAGTGTTTAGGTTATGATCGGCATAAAAAAGTTATCGGTTAGATAAATGTTGGTGACGAGAATACGGGCTAAGTGTTTCAAATTTTTGGATATTTTTCTATAATGTTTTCTATTCTTTTTATTTCTATAGTTTTGTTTGTTTATTATTTGTTTATTATTTATGTCAATATCAAATGTAGTTCTGACTATCAAATGTAGTTCTGATGATGACTGCGAAGTCGAAATATATAAACTAAACTACTCACTAAATAATTTTTTGTGGATCAACCAAGTGCCTATATTCTATTATAAAAAATTAATTAATTAAAAATGTTTATACTAACCGTGTAAAAGCAAAAATGGGTAATTCAAGTACTTAATAGATTCAGAGATAAATGTGTCCGAGTTTTATAAAAACAATGCCAATAATAATTGGAAATTATTAAAGTTTTTACACGAAAAACCTTTAAAAAAATTAATTGCTTATAAAATGAAGGCAAAGACGGATCGCGTGCAATTTAAGCACCAATTACGTTCATTAGAAGTAGTAGTTTTATACCTTTAATTAGTTGAATTCTAATAACACTTCTGATGATAGCGCAATGACATAAGCAGAAATTTTGCGAAAACTATATAGATAGCAACAATACGATGAATAATATGAATACGTAAATGCTAACCAACCACCACGTATTTTGATCAATTTTATTAATTAAAATGTTTTACTCCATTATCTCATGCTCAATTTGCGAATTGTCAGCTGCAGTTCAATTATTTATTACTTAATGAATTATTGCACCTCAGTATAATTTTAATTATAGTAATTTGATGAATATTAACAGTTTAATATTCGGATTTACAAGCTTATGACAATTTAGAAAAAATATAAATATTAGGTTGGTTCATAATTATGGCGGCTTTTTTTCGCAAAGTTGTTTTCATATACAAATTGCCGTTTTATTTAATACATTTTTGATAAAAGTAATCTTCTCTCTTTCAGGAATAAAAAATGCGTACCGAAAATCATCTTCATATTCGCCATTGTTATGTTATACCACTTTGAGAAAGGTTGGAAGGCGGTAGAGGCATTTTGCGATCTTAACGAATTTTTTGGCGCGGGAACAATCAGCAAAAGTCAAGTCGAAAGATGGTTCCAGTGGTTCGAAACGGGCGACACAAATCTTGCAGATGAAGAAGGATGAAGTTGGCCATCTGATTTCGACGATCAGACACACCTTTCTCAAAGTGGTAGAGCAAAATATGGCGAATATGAAGATGATTTTCGGTACGCATTTTTGTTCGTAAACAAGAGAAGATTACTTTTATGAAAAAAAAGAATAAACAAATATTTGGTTGTTGTTTTTGCAGTTTTCCTTGATTCTCCAGTAATATACATTTTAGCTTTGCTGTAAAATATTTATCTAAAACTTTCCTATCTATTCAATTTATGTCAATTTTGAATTATGCACGTACGTGATAAATTTAGCTTTTATTAAGATTTAACGAATCTATTTTGATAATAATTTGTTGTCAACACTTTGCATGTATTTGCTTTTAGAATAACTTACGCTGAATCAGTGCATGATGGACGCGCGATATTATTTATTTTAATCACTCGATATAGATAGATGATATCAAAATTCGAATATTCATCGAATCGCTTTAATTATACTTGCTCAGCATTTAATTAGCAATCAAATTCATGCATAAATTATTTATTATTCATGATAATAGCAGCGGCATTATATAATATAAAGGCAAAAAAAAATGAATTGGATCAAATTGAATCGGCTAGCTTTTCTTGCATATGCCGGCAATATCCTTGCGTAACTGCTCCAAATTCTTATCGAAGATCGCCTGAACGTCGTCGAAATTCATGCAGTTGGTCGCGTTCAATATCACTTTGATCATGGACTGCATCATTTGCCAGTTCTTCGAATTCGTTCCCAGCCCGATCAGGTCGCCGAATGCTGTATCCACACATGCACAAATATAGAAAAAAAAATAGTTTAGTGCTTAATTATACAATATCGTAATTGATTACGCAATCCTAGATCGCACACGATGCTGGTGAAACATCCGCATAGGATAAACGTGGCGATTAAAACGCGTAGCGCCGACATGACTAACACAATTCGCGTACTACCTTCGACTCTTATCATTTATTTTTATATATATACAGTGCGCCCAAAAATGATTGAACGATTAACGTATAGTATTTTATGTAAAATTAAAAAACAGCCTGTTACTATATGGACCCTTCAAATTGAATTTCAATAATAAGTAGGCTAAACAGAGTCGGTCAGCTAATTCGACACGACTGCCCATTTCAACATGATTAAATTGTTTCGTTGTTTGAGGCATGCATGGAATTACTCATGGAAGCAATTTACAAAAACTTTATTCTACTTAAGCTCATAACTATTTCTATCAAAATGCTTCAAAACTAGAAAAGTTGATTTTTTATAATGTTAGCCGAAACCATGGGCATAATCCAGGTGAAAAGGAAACGAATAAAAAGAAATAAACTTCAATTTATGTCTAAGTTTGACATTTTGGTTATTATTTCAAAGTAATTTTTAACAATCTTCAAAACTATAACTATAGAATTGTATACTTACTAAACAAGATTTTTTAACATCGAAGCACATGTAAACTAAAACAGTAATTTAAGTAAAATATTTTAATATGGTACGTAGCTTTATAAGATGTTTATTTTTTGTGTAGTTTTTCAAAATTTTATTGCGGAGAATATTGTTTGAAACAGAATTGTTTTCTTCAAGAGCGTTAATTTTCTCTTAGAAAAAATTGCGAGTAAATCGCGCTTAAATCGAACAAAAGATCTTCGCAAAGACGACTGTCTTAAACCATGACATTTTTCATGATTTGCAACAAATTTTTCTCTATTTTCCACTCATTGTTTTCTTCTGCAACATTCACTTTATACTATTTGTAAAATTGTTGTGGAGTAAGTTCTTGTAATTGATTAAATTCAAATGAAAATTAAAAATTAATTACATTACCGCAGGCACTTATCATAAATGTTTCAATTTTCAACAATTTTCTCTTGGCGAACTTCGTTTTTATTAGCTTTGAACAGTGATGCTCATTAAGAAAACAAGAAGAAAATCCTTCGAAAATCCACTGATAATTAACGACTACTTTAGTAAATCACAATTTGCAAGAGAATGCCCGATTAATTTATTTAAAAAAACATAAAAGTTGCCTTAAAGATCACACTTTGTTTTCGCAAACCGACAATTTCGTGTACATATATGATTACTCCTATATACACACACATGTTGTACCTATATACAGTGCCTTTGTACATTAGAAAACCAGCCCCAAGCGACCGAAAGTGCTAAGCGCAGTCTTATTTGATTTTAATTTTAAAAACAAATCAAACGTTATAACATATCAAACATTATTTTTTTAATTTATTTGGTGTAGGTACTTGATGCAAGATCTTTCAACTTGTAACATTCTTCAATGTTTAACAAATTAAACCAATGTTGCTTATTAGGGGAAGGTTGCCATATTCGTACCCCCTAACTTAAATTGCCTGTAATTTGAAGAATTAAATAGCAAACACAAGTTTGTTGGTCCTATATAAAACTATAGTATATACTGCTTCTA
>JARJDW010011069.1:0-11041 GCA_030264715.1 Adinopsis sp. GC000173
CTTAAAATTCATTTCAGACTAAGCAGGGGTTGATTCCAAAGCGGCAGCACAACACTCCAAATATTTCGATGAATTATCCCTATAGTGAAGTCGATCCGGGGACACACTGTATATAAAAGTAATAACTAAACCTATCCCAAAATTGAATGTAGTTAAGAATTGGAAGAGCAAGACTAAAATGCTTCAATTATAATGGAAGAATCCAGCTTTTCGTTACTATAATTGTAACCAAAACTTACGAGAAGCAAACCAACTTATTGTCGCGATACCCGCAAACATTGAACAAAATACAAGAAATGTACCTACCTCCAAATTGTACATTTACAACAAACATGTGCAAAATTATTACATAATATAATATTTTATCTCATCTCTTTCAATTCTTGACACTAGCGATTAAAATTAAATGTAATAAATATTTTTTACTTTTTTGAGTGGACACTCGAATCTAGGCGTCATACAATTATCCTTCGTCCATCGTTCGTTGCCTATTCGCAGAAATGTACAAAAGTTTTTCGATCGAAATTTATACACCTGATGACATGTTCGTTTTTTCATTTTAAAGTCGCAACGCAAAATTTCCCATGTACTCTACAAATACTTTAGTTAATTGCAATGTTTAGAGTTATATACCTATATATATTATCAATTATACATCGATATTTTCTAATATATCCTTTTTTACTGTAACATTATAGTCATATATTGATAACGCATCTTGAGTGCGAAATTTGCCAAGTGTATAAATTATCGTTGAATTTTTAACCGTGCCCTCACAGTTTTCCATTTTATCAAGTATGGCTACATTCTAAAACAATGCGACATCATAATTGGGATTATTGCGTATAGGTGCTATTAACAAACCTTGCAGTTAATTGTGCTAAATAAGATTATTGGAAGATATAATATAATGCAATTTATATTCATTTTAATATCAGCAAACTGTAAGTTAGTTATTCAATCGAAAAACAAATTTTTAATTTTATTTTTGATTCAAGGATGTCCCATTATATTTGATTTGAGTAATTTCATAAAGGTTAATCTTTTAAATAAATTTGTTTTTACAATTACCAAACATGCTGGACATTTAAATTGCAATAATTTTAATAACTGGACAATTTTATTGTTTTGACATCGCAAGCAGCAAAAATATGAGCATTATTAATAAAAATGCTAAACCAAATATTCTAATTCAAATTAAATAATATGTATGAGCCGTTTATTTTGTAAGTGACTTAAATCCTTTTTCAATTTTTTATAGTCAGTTTTTAATAATTGCTAATTATAATATAAATTGCAAATGTAAGTCCTTTTAGGTACAGTGCAGCAGTGGAATATATTTGCTTTTATTTACATATATTTTTAATTTCAATATTTTTATTATTTTTACTTGTATTAAACGTCCAACTTCAATATCGCAATCTAAACATAAGTGGACTTAGGCCACTATCTAAATAAACTGCTCGTATAAAATGAAAGATAGATTACTACTTTAAACCTAGAAACTATAACAATTATTTCATTCCACTGAGTTTACAATTGAATAGTATATTATTTTAAACTTATACATACGCCAAATAATTTTAAATAAAACAATATTATTTATTGTTGGCTACAATTTATTTTAAAAAATTATTGTTTTTAAGGGGAATTGGGTAGTTGATATATTATTGAAAATTGCATTGTACACTCAAAATAACATCTTATTCATATTTTTTTTATAAATAACTAAATTTTTTTTAAATAACCTTCACCTGCATAGCAGGACAAAAACTTTTTAGATCTATAGTCATTTAAAGTGATTTTTATAATCCAATAATATGTTGTATCCATTTGAAATAAATTAAATGCGTTTACGTTAAATGAACAGTCTTTGCCAATATATACTCCCTAAAATAAATACGTCTCTTATAGTAAATATAAATAAAATTTAAAAAAAATCACTCACAAGATAGATAGATTTTAAAATTTAAAAAAAACTGAATAAAACAATTTTGAATAATGCTATTAATTGAATTATACTAAATACAAGCGCACGAAAATGGCGCAAGGCCAAAAGTAATCACAAATACATTGAAACAGATCAAATAAATTAGTAATTACCTACTCATAATAATATCATATACACAACAAGATACAGCAGTGTAAACAGAATAAGGGGTTTACTATACTAATAAAAGAGAAGATAGAAATACAATATAAGCTTTAGAACCAACTCTTTCTTGCACATAAGTTGCCAACCCACTTGTCCATATTTTAATTATATCTACCTATTTATTTATATACGTCATTAAATAAGAAAGTAATTTAGATTCCAACCTTATTGATGTCAAACAATCATTTGTGAGAAAAACTTCATGAAATACAGAACCCTGTTTTGATACGTATTGGCATGAAAATTTTGAAAGACGTTGCAGTAAATTACTGAAAAAGCATTTTTGCACCTAAAGTTAGTGCATATAGGACCTATTTTAAAATTGATATCCTTCTCTTCGTCTCAAACACAATAATTTCTGCAAAAGATTACCTTTTTAAATGGACATTTGAATTTTGGTGTCTCGCAGCTTAATTGCGACCATGCTTGATAATTAATAAATTTGCAATATTGTTTCGATCGAAACTTGTAGGTTTCCTGACACGATTTCGTATTATTTTCTGACTCGCAACGATAAATATTCCACACACACTACAAAACAATTAATAGTACTTTATCTAGCACTTGATTTATACTACTTCTATGGTTTCTGGAAGATCTTTTTTAACAGTAATATTGTAGTCGTAAAACGTTATTGTATCTCTTATGCGAACGTTACCGCCAGTAAATATTATTGATGACTTCTTTACAGTACCCTCACAACTTTCAAATTTTTTAATCACAGCGACTTGCTATAAAATTGTATAGATAATAGAAATAATTGTAGATATTATAAATCAACTTTTTTTGTACAATATTACCTTGCACCATATTATTTTAAATACATTTACAGTAAGATATAATGAAACAAAAATATTAACTTTCATAGTTATTGTTTTTGTCGTGTTTACTGAATAATAAATAAGTTATTTTTTAATGTTTAATGGTGGGTAACAACTTGATCACATCCTATAATTTATTAACTAATAATTTACAATTTTATAATAAATTTTAGATAATAGTAATTTTATATAAAAATTAGAATAAAGTGATAAAGTGGATAGGTAGGTATAATTACTCATAAATTACTTTGGCCTACAAAACAAAGTCTATTTATTATTTTGCAAAATTATTTGGTGCTCCTGTATCGTAAGATACGTGGGTGGTTTAATAAGTCCGTGCAATTTTTAAAACGATAAAGCCTTTGCACTTATCGAATTTATTTTTCATTACATACGTCTTTTGGAGGAACACAAAATTTCATGCATCTTTGTTTATTAGTTTTTATTTAGCATTCAATTGAATCAGGAAAAGCGTGTAATGGTTGTTAATAAAACACTATTTTTAAAGAGCAAATCGGCGAACGAAACTAAAAATTAACTAGTGAAACATTTTGGTGAATCTTGACCATCAATAAGAACCATATACTAGTGGTTTTAAAAAGTTTGTTGTGGTCAAATGAGCACAAATGATGTTGACCGTCCTAGTCGCCCCGTTCCTGTCTTTACGCTATATGTTATTGAAAAAAATGAGTGAACGTTCGTGAATTGTTAGTACAGTGAGCATCTCGACTAAGCGGTTGCATATCGTTTTGAACCATCATTTACAGATCAAGAAGGGGTGCCATGATTGCTAAAAAAATCGGCAAAAACGGAACCGTGATACATGTTTGGTTGCAGGTTTAGAGTTATTTTGACACAAACCAGTGGATCGAACGTGTCGATTCATGATTGTAGATGAAACATAAATACATCAAAATAGAAAAAAATGAAAAAACAATTGAAATAATGGATTGGTAGAGATGAATCCACACAAAAGAAGGCAAATACGTTTTTCCCATTCAATCGGATCGCAAACATAAACTAATGAACAAATATGCATGAAATGTGCGTTCCTCCAAAAGACGTATATAAAGAAAAATAAGTTCGATACGTGTAAAAGTTGTACTGTTTTAAAAACTGCACGGACTTATCAAACCATCCACGTAAGGATAAAAATATGTACCGTTTCTATATATTGTAATATTGAAACTTTTTAGATTTAAAATTATAATGAAACGGTAACTTTTCTATCTCATAATCACTAATTATAACAATAAAAGAAGTTTTAAGGTTTATAAGTAATCACATTTAATTATGTATCGACACAAAATCTATCTTCTAATATCAATCTATTCCGTCAGTTTATGGTAGATTAAATAAAAAAATATTACAAATCAAGTTCTAACGCATTTAAAATAATAATAGATACTTAATATTTTAAAATCTTTTCCTAATGGCAAATATCAGGAAGCTGACTTAAATTGGGCAGATTAAAATCTTTATAAGCAGTTTGTCTAAAACAACATTTATCGGTTTACTATACAGCGAGTGTAAATACAATACAATACAATACCTGCTGAAATTATTTCATCAGAAAAACTGTGAACTAGAGTGACGCTGTGCATGTTATTCTATTCTTTTTCAATACTAATAACTTTAATGACAACAAAACTAAATAAATACAATTTTGTTGTAAATACAATGTTTAACTATCAAATATTTTCAAACTATTTTAAATCTTTTTAGGAAAAACAATGCACCAGCCTTAAGTTATTATTGTGGAGGTAAATTTTTACTTAGAAATTTTGTGTGACAGATAAAGTGTTTAGTTTAAGTGCGAAAAAGGTATATTCCTTAAATTATATTTTCAACACGAAACTATTTTATTTTTAATAAAAAATGCAACATGCTTAAAAAAATCTACGCACCTACGTAATGTGTCAAATATAATAAATAGAATATTTATACGTTTATTAAATATCCTTCACTCACCATACAATATACAAACTTTTTAGTACTATAATCGTTAATAATAATTGTTACATTCCAATAATATTGCACCGGCATCGGAAAGAGGTTAAATGAAGACATATCCAATTTACAATTCTTACCAACATAGAAATCCTATATATAAAATATACTTAAATTAAACAATAATGTTTCAAAAAAACTAATACCTTTTTAAGTGGACATCGATATTTTGGTTTAAGACAAGTATTCATCTCTGACCATTCGCTGCTAAGCCGCAAAAACTGACAAAAATTCCTTGATTTAATTGTATTCACTATTTGGCATGTTGTTGCGTTTGTTTTTGACCCACAACGTTTAACAATCATAATACTCTTAAAATATAATAGTTATTTCATCACTTACTTATATTCTAACAGATAGGTTTACCTGTAAAGTATCTGGGAGATTTTCTGTTATCGTTACATTATAATTAACCACTGATACGCCATGTTCAATACGCCACTTTGCGACTTTGTAAATTATTCGAGATCTAGGAATAGTTCCATAACAATTTCCAAAATTGTCTATAACCGCAGCTACCTTGAATTTATGCGTACATTAAATATGATTATTATGGTTATGTTATAAATAGTTTTAACAACTTTGCAAGAAGTATGATCAATCAAGAACGAGATTATTAACATTAGCTGCAAGTACATTTTACCAAACAAAATTGTGAATTTTTAAAAAACGTAGAAACTATTTTTGTGCAGATATGTCTATCAATTTTGATTCATTTCCTATTGTCATAATATTTATTTATAATATTTAGTAATATTGTTTCTCAAATTAAAATTTAATTGATCGATTTGCAATGTTCTCTATTATCTCTATCTTCACAGACATGATTAGACGTTATTATATTTGTAATTAAACTGTGTACTGGATCGACCGCTGGTAAAAAAAGGATCCTCTCTTCGCTCTTCGCTAATTAGAATACAAAAATGATTTCTTAATTTTTGCGGCTCTTTAAATCTTTCATGTAATTGATATGAAATGTCTACTAGTAGGATCAATGTCTATCTATACTACTTTGAGAGACAATCCACTTTTCGTGTTAATTAAAACCATTTTAAATGGGGTTGCCTATATTTTCCAAAATTGTATTCTACGAAATAAAATAAAATAATATGTAATTTAATGAAGTTAATGATGTTGTCTGCAGTTACGTGGTGAACCATAATGTTATAATTCTTATATAAATTAATTAAATAATAAATTATTTTAAGTTTAGATATATAGTTGATATATATTTCGACCTATTCGGTCATCATCAGAACTAATAATGATGAACTACAAATTGGCATAAAAATATTAAACAAATAATAAATAAATAAAACTATAGAAACAAAAAGAAAAGAAAAGAAAACATTAAAGAAAAATATCCAAGAATTTGAAGCACTTAATGTCAAAAGGCAGTCAAATCTTGCCTCAATAATTGTAAATCACTTTTCGAACAAAAAGACCAAATTAAATATACCTTTTGAAATCCTTCTTGCCCTATGTTTCATGGCTTACCCAAAATTTATAAAAAAGATTTTCCTATTCGACCTATTGTTTCGTATATTCAAGCTCCCACCTACAAAGTTACAAGTACTTAAATAAACATCTTCCTTTATTAATAAATATTAAACCCAAATATACAGTTAAAAATTCTTTAGATCTCATTAACAAAATTAAACATGTGAAAATTCCAACTAACTCATATTTAGTTTCTTTTGATGTCGCGTCACTATTTACCTCAGTACCAGTAACAGAATTATCCAAAATTATTAGACTATCTCTTCAAAATTATTCAGTCAATCCTGCCATTCAATCTGATATTTTGCAACTATTAGACTTATGTGTTTCTCAAAAATATTTTAAATTTCAAAGTGACTTTTACCAACAAAACGATGGCTTACCTATGGGATCTACTCTTTCTACGATTTTATCTGAAATTTTTAGACTTTTTATAAAATAGGTTTTTAAATAATAATGTAAAATTACATTATAAACTTATAAGAAATATATTAAATTTTATTGCCGACATGTTGATGATATTTTATGCCTATGGACTGGTACTAAAAGACTTTTAGATTTATTTTTGAAATTCTTAAACGAACAAAATTCTAGTATTAAATTCCATAGTAAATTGAAAGATAATAATTAAATTGTTTTCTTGACGTTAAAATTTCCAAATCAAACGGTTACTTAAATTTTGATATCCATAGAAAAAATACTTGTAATTTTTTTCAAAATTTGAGCGAAAACTCAAGAGCTCTTCTAGGATCGACGTTCCTTAATGGAATGGACCCAGTAGTTACGTCGCTGTAACCTAATTTATTATAAAAATTTCGATGATGATTGTAGATTCAATCTTAGAAATGTATATCATGGTCTAACTACAATATTTTTTTTAATAAAAAGGGCTATGTTTAACTGACTGCGTCGCCTATCAAAACTGAGGAAAAAGGAGTCTCATTAAAAAATCGATACACATTCAATAACTAAAACTTATTTTTATTTTAGAAAATCAAAAAAACTAGAATTATTTAAATAGAATCTATGTATGCTTCCATTATATAACAAGAAACAAGTTCATGGCTTCCAAAATCTGTGATAATTGCCGTTATATTCCAATAATATTGTGTTGGAATTGGAAACAGATTAAAAAGGGACACATCCATTTTACAATTTTTACCGATGTAATGACCCTAACACATTAATTAAATTTTAAAATATTTTTTTACAATACTTAACTCACTTCTTACACACCTGTTTCAGCGGGCAACGATATTTTGGTCTTAAACATGAATTCATATCGGACCACTCTTCATTCATTCGCATCATTCTACAAAAATTTTTTACTTTAATTTTGTGCACTTGTTGGCAAGGTCCGATTTTCGTTTTTAAACCGCAATGTTTTATAATTATTATATTCTGTTGAAATATAAATTACATAAAATAATTAAATATTGACCTATAAGTTAATGTACGATCACCTGTAATGTCTCTGGAAGATCCTTTTTTATTGTTATATTGTAATCAAAGACTGTAACTTTATTTTCAATACGAGATGGTGCGGCCGAGATAAGAATTGATAAATTGGACATCTTACTTGCGCAATTTTCAAATTTTGGCAGTACTGCAACATTCTGAAATTAAGTTTCTTTATCAAAATTCTTTGTATATTTCTGAGTTAGCTATAAAACAACTTTGCTATAGTTTTCCTTTATTAAAATGATGATTATAAGTTGGCAAAAGTACATTATGTATAAATATTATACTATCTAGGTATCTATTATTCAATTTAATATTCAAGTTTAATATTTAAATAAATAAACGCATTTATTATTACTCATATCCGAAAATCATAGCATACTAACTATTACTAGGAATATTATTTAGATAAATTATTAAGATTGTATAGTGAAAAATTTAGTAAGTATATATTTAATGTAATTTCAGATAAATAAATTATGTAAGATATCCACAGATTTATGATTTGCATATTTTATGGTATTTTTAATATTATATTCTTCAAAAGGCGGCCGCAAATTGATTTGATGGTATATCCAATTGTACACTATTTTGTGGTACTAGTTGGAATCAATGTGAGGTTACAAATTCACAATCAAATGAAAGTGTAGAGAATCCCAAATCATGAAGAATTTCTGAAATTAGTTTTACTTTTAAAATTTTCAGGGATTTCTATGCAACTTACGTAGCGCCAGAAATACAACTAAATCTAAGCATAAGCACGACTTATCAATGCTAATTGGTTTCATTAAATTTTCAACAAAAAATATAAAATAAAACTATTATAAAACAGAATAGTAAACATAAGTCTATCTTTAGGATTATTTTTAGATTATTACTCTGAATTTATTAGCAAGGCTCAAAAACAAGATGAAAAATTAATATGAAATAATAAAACAAAATTTAGAATAGTAAGTACAAGGGTTGGACAAAATAATGTAAAAACCTAACATTTTGATATTATATCCTTTGAACGTGTTATAAAATATAGGTATGTGTAGCATTCTACGAAGAATTTTTGTGTAAACTGAGTTTTGTAGATGTGAATTGATCCTCTCTAACAATTGGATATACAGTCCCAAGCCCTCTCTTAGACAACTTCGACTTTCGGTCTGACCTGTGTCAAAATGTTGGGTGTTTCCTTTTGTCCAACCGCTATAGGGGAAGGTTGCGCAAGTCATACCTGTGCCTAAGTCGTACCTCCGCGATTTTGAAGAAGCTATAAGGCAAATCAGGCACAAACTTGTGGAATTACCTAATATAATTTGTCACTTTAACAAAACACAACAAAAAGTTTTATTCTTGAATAAAATGGGCAATATTGTTTGAAATATTTTATTTCAATTAAATATCTAATTGATTATGCATAAGTCATCATTTAAAGTAGTTTTATTAAGACGCTTCCACGTAGTTTTCCAAAGCTTGCGCTGCTTCCTTTTACGCATTCATTTTCGCAGTTATTTGCAAGTACATTCAAGTTCCACCCGCGAGCTTTTAGTTATCTATGCTAAGCGTTACAGCAAGGTTTTTGGGAGTTTTTCCTGGATGGCACGCATAATCGCGACTCCATTACTATATTTTATCTACTCTTAAAAATAATTTCTTGCAAAACTATTTGTACAATTAAATAGATTCTTAGAATATGTAATCATGGGTGTCTAATAAGTTTTCGAGAAAACATTTTCAGGAGTATGATTTGCATACTCGCAAATAGTGACTCCGATAATCTCTCATATACAATTATACATAGTATTTATCCTATAAACTTTATATTATAAAGAGAAAAAATATAGGCCTAGTAAGTTAGTGACACTAAATATTAATTTACTTGAATGGGAAAAAATAATCAAAACTAAACTAAATATCTGTTTATTGGGATAAAATTTCTCTTCTCACAGAATTGTTAAAAGGAAAATGACTTTCACTTAAAAAATATTCAATAAATATTATTTAAACAACAATTTCTACTTAAGTAAATAAAATGAATATGAATTTCTTAATCAGTTTCTAGTTTCTACATATGCTTCTGTGATATAACATGTGACCAATTTATTACTCGTAAAGTCTTTGACAATAACAGTGACATTCCAATAATATTCTGTTTGTATTGGAAATATATTCAATAGGGATATATCCAATTTACAATTTTTCCCAATGTAAGCACCCTAAAAACACAAAAATTAAATGTTTTATTTCTTTTGTAATTAACACATATCTTACACACCTGCTTTAAAAGGCAACGAAATCTGGGTTTTAAACATGAATTCATCTCCGACCATGCTTCGCCCATTCGTAACAATTTACAAAAATTAGACTTAAACTTGTGCACTACTTGACAAGGTCCAATATTCGTTTTTAAACCACACCGTTTTATTATCATTATAGTCTGTAAGTAATAACCATTAAAAAACGTAACTCTGATGGTACATGATCACCTGTAAAGTCTCCGGCAGATTCTTTTTTACGGTGATGTTGTAATCAACTACCGCAAGATCATTTTCGATACGAAATGGGTCAGCCGAGTAACTAACAGATAAATTTGACATCTTCCCTTTGCAATTTTCGAATTTTTTTACCACCGCAACATTCTTTAAGTAAATTTTTTCTTTAAAAATACAACACATTTTTTACGGATTACTTATAAAAAAATACTTTGTTAAAGACAGCATTTATGAAAATAATTATTATAATGCCCTGCAAGTACATTACGTTATCATAGGTAACTGTAAGTGATGAACTTCAATTTTACTACCCAATTGTATATTTCAATTAAGTTTTCAGTCATTTCCGAAAGTCATATTAATAATATCTATTTGTTACTAAAAATAATATGTTGGTAAAAGTTTGAATTAGATTCAAAATACGTAATGTATTTTTACGATTTGAAATTATAATAAAGAGAGAAAATATAAATGGATCTAAAAGAGCTCCGTCACCCTGGCACACCCCGCAAAAATTTTAGCTTATTGCTCTATGCCATTTTAATGCACCCACTTTGCACTCTATTGCACCCTACAAATTATCTATTGCACCCCAATAGTTAAACAGTTATTTA
>JARJDW010011073.1:0-15350 GCA_030264715.1 Adinopsis sp. GC000173
AAAAAACAATAGGATATGATAAATAATAGAGCGTGTGTGCTTTTGTTGTTGCAATTTTTCGCGAGTTTTCATGGTACAAAGTCAGTAACAGTAGCGTTTTAGGGAGCGCCGGTCCAGAGGCTGTTGCAGGGAGGAATTGCTATCCTGGGCAGTATCTCCTGATTCGTAGACAGCGTCGCACCACGTCACAACGCCGAACGCGTTACGCGAGTTTTTCACACACAACAAGCAAAACGCAAAATTTGGTTACCAATATAATTGAGTTTTACACATTTTTATTGACTGAGTGAGTGAAAAGAGGTGAGTACAATACTCTATTTTTATCTCGCACCTTACAAACCACCTAACAAATTATTACTTTCATAAACTAAAATAGTTGTTGAATAGTTAACAATTTAGTTTGCACAACCAATTAAACTAAAAGCTTTAATTTTATTTGCGGTTATCGCAAAAATTAGCAATCGTTATTAGTTCGTGAATCTTTAACAACCGTATTAGGTATTAATTGAATTTTGTTAGTTTACCCAATCTTCACTACACTATAAGTAGATTGAAGAAAAGCTGCCAGAGGATTTACTTACTACATTTATTAACTACTACTAC
This sequence comes from Adinopsis sp. GC000173, assembly GCA_030264715.1. NCBI lineage: Eukaryota > Metazoa > Arthropoda > Insecta > Coleoptera > Staphylinidae > Adinopsis > Adinopsis sp. GC000173. The sequence goes on from JARJDW010011073.1 coordinate 604, forward strand.
TTAGTCACAACAAATTATGCAACACGAATATTTGAATAGATCAATCGATGACTTGTTATACTCTCGTATATATAAAAAAAGCTTTTGTGAAAAATTCAATACTTATTCTCAAGCATGATGGAGCAGGAAAAAAAATGTTCTAAATTTAATAATTGAATAATGGCAATGGCAATCCGAAATGAACTTTAATAGTGGTTTAAATCTATATTTGATATTGATGTTAACAATATAGGTCAGCACGTCAAAAATTGTTACATCTCACAGTTGTTACAACATTATTTGTAGCGTTACTATAATAGTCCCAAATTGAGCTTTGTAATGGCATTAATTAGTTCTTCAGCGATCTATTAATGAGCTTATATGGATTTGGCAGTAATCAACCTACTATATGATATCCGATAGTAATATAATAAAAGTTGTGCATGAGTTGATGATGTAGTTTTCAAGCGGTCGAACTAACAACTAACATACTATATACCTAACTAGTGCAGAAAAAACAAGAGTGTAATCCCAATTTAATAATAATGTTATTAATGCAGTTAAGTGATAAGCAAAATGAATATTTATTACCATTGTGACCTATATAATGTAACTTAATAGGCTTTGTATATGATGGCATAAGGTGGAATTATTGCCCTTCCAACACACGCATCATATCTGACACATATTTTTTACTCGTGACATGAAAATTAGATTTTCCGCATCAAATGGAAATAGCATTTATTAGGCCATATATGCATTTATGATTGTTTCGCTTGCATTTCATGCATCGTGGTAAAATTTTATGCTTACGTAAAAACTCATTTCATTCCATTCAATTTCGTTTTATAAACAGACGAGCGCCGCCGATCTACTCTTCAGATGTATTGCATGTCATATTGAGTTTTCTTTAATACACACTTTTACAGCTCTATGTGCTAAGAAAGGCGCTATTTTCGGTGTATGTGCGGAATACAATGCAGAAAGTTCGCATTGTTATTGTGCGCCACGTTAATGTGTTAGTTGTGAAAGCTCTGTTGGGATTTTCATACAAACCCATTTTTTTCCAGCGATTATATCGCGTTAAAAAAACCAACACGTTCATTTATTGATAAACGAAAATGTTGAAAATGTATTTTTGGTATTTTAATTTCCTTAATCAACTCACAGCTGCGCAACGCCCCATCAAACATTTATTATTTGTATTTGATTCAAAATCTCTGAAGATTTACCAGCAACAACAAAATCAATCTAATATTCTACAAATTGAATTACGTAAAACAGAAAAAAATATTCTCTAATGGTTTGACGCAAATTGTTTACGCGCGCGGAACGTTAGTAGCAAATATGCAAGAAGAAAAAAATGAAATGCCGTTAAAACCAACATCTATGAAAAAATTTATTAAACTTTTTTGTAACATTGTATATATACGCTTTTATTTATTTTTATAGCTACTTGTTGCTACTTGAACATTTCATAGACACAATAAATCGTGCCGCTTTACACTCAAACTATATTATTATCGCTTTTAACGTATATGAATTTTTATCACTTTGACGCTGCTGAAATCAATTTTTGTGGTTCGGTTCGATTCGCATAGAGGAAATTCATCATCTCATTTCGGAAGGTAAATAGCGTTCAACTATTTAACTTACCACCGAATTTACACAATCTATGTGATTAACGATCTTATGGCTTAATTCAAATTATTAATTAAGCTAAACATTTAATTTAATAAATTGATTTTGGTTGAGTAAAGCTGGTGCGCATTTTTCAAGCACGAAATCCGCGAAATTGTACATCAAAGTATTGATTTCGATTCACTACTCTTGACTTTGCATTTCTTACAAAATGAATTATGCATTAGATTGCTACACATCGCTAAGAGAGCGTTCAAGTCGACAAGTCGTACACTAACAAATAAACTTCAATGTTATACACAAAGTAGATATGCTAAAGCTTATTAATTTTTACTTATCATTAATTTGGTCGGAATATGAAATTATTGATTAAATTATTTGGATGTATACAACGACGGCGTGTTCGAACAAGTCTAACATCGAAACAAAACTTTAAAATCGCCTGCAGGAAGGTGAAATTTATAAACGTATACAAAACACACACACACACATACATAAATCCAACACTCGCAAATTCAGCCACGAAAAACGACGGAAAAACATATTATGCATATACACACAGTGCTTTGCGCCGTGTCGAGAGCTGTTGCTTCGTCGTCGTCGTCCCCATCGATTAGATCGTGTCAAGATTCGTATATATATACGAAGAAAAACGCAGCCATCCACTTTGAAATTATGTTTTAATTAACTTTGCTCGGTTTGCTATTTAAACTTGTTGCGCTAATTATGCGATCGGAGATGCCTCACATCGTCGGGCTTGATGATAATAAAAAAAACGTCGCGCATCGTTACCGTAATCACATATCAAGTATTCGTGCGTTTAATTAAAAAAAATTAATATGCGCAAAATCAATACTTGGGGAGGAATACCAATATATCGCACACACGCCGGTTTATCATGAAATTATGTTTTATTGTCACTGCCGTAATTAATTTTATCCATTATTGAATTAAAATGTTATGCCTGATGATAGTCAAATACGTGTAGCTATATCTGTCAGCTATATTGACGCTTGTAGGTCAGCGTTTCTCAATCGCTGAGATAACAAATAATCCGCTGCAAATAGAAAATTTCATCTTTAACGCTTTTTTACAATTATTGAATCAAAATATTACGTCTGATGATAGTCAAATACGTGTATATCTGCCAACTAAAAGTGTATAAATTATTGCAAAAGTATATTAAAGCTCTCTATGCCAGTGTTTCTAAAACTCTGATCCGCAAGGAAATTTTAGCGGTTCGCAATGAAAACAAATAGATTTTATTTCATCTTTAATGCTTTTTACCGTATATACGTATACCTAGTATTCTTAGTGGCCCACAAAAGATATTCTTGAATTTACTGGTCCGCGAATAGGATTAAGACGAACAATACAGTAATATGCAATTTACTCTTTCTTGATTGTAATAAACTAACGTTTCAAATACTTTTCGTATTCATCTTTTAAGTTTAACTATAATGTTAGTTTAATATTAAATATTTAATTTCAGTCTCTTTTAATTTGCACTTTGTATTTACTATCTCAATGTTAAATTAACATTATAGATAGACTCCGAAGCAGAATTCAAAAATAATGAAGGCGTAGGTGTATAATTGCATTCTGCGTCCGATCCATGGTCGTCACTAGGCAACTTCGGTACATACCTACAAATTATACAATAACTACTTGAAGCACAATCTCTTTGATTCTAATTATAAAGATTTAATAAATGTATGTATTTCAATATTTGTAGTATGTTCCATCTAAAATATATAGAATTTGGCGCTTCAAACCATTACTTTTTTTCAGTTTTCGGTTTTCGTTTCTTCAATAATAACCGTTTGCGATTCACGTTTTTTAAACCTTGAATAGCCTTAATCGTAAAACTGTTTGAATCTACTGATAAAATTAATTAATTAATTTAACTGCAAACTCAAATTTGTTTAATTTTTTAATCTGATTTATTGAAAATTATGGTGCTTCAAAAGTTATCCTATTCGAAACAATCAATTGTTCAGTTGTTCGATTGATAATCCTAGTTTGTATATATTTTTTAATTTGATTTATTGCAACGCCATTGCAAACAAAATAACGATTTTTTACGTTTTTTACGTTTTTTAGTTTTCGGTTCAGTTTCTGTTCTATGCTCTGTTTAGCACCCTTAATGTAGAGATGAACTTATATTGGCTTGCGGAAGCAGCTGAAGAGATAATACACTAGCATTATTATTATTATTGCATCCCTATCGCAACGAACTGCAATAAACGTCTCGCAGCTTAATTTGTTATCACTAATACGTTTACGAGATTCGATAAAAAAATCCACAAATAAAAATTTCATACACTCTTAAATGCATTCTTTAAACTTGCCATCAGTAAATATGTAGAGGTACAACTCAAAAAATTATAAATTTGTAACTTTACGCTGCTAGCTATTGAAACCTATCGCTTTAATTATTATATAAACAGAAATACATCACATCGAGTTTACGATAAAAATGCATCAAACATCATTACTATAATCACATATAAAGTGCCTAGTTCTGGTTAATTAATAAAAAAAATTAAACCAGTGCATAATCAATACCAGAGCAGAGAATTTATGATAAAATTAATTTTCATTGTCACTGTTGCAATTAATTCTATTGTTGAATTAAAATTCCGCCCTACACCAAACGATTATAATTTATTTATCGTTTGATTAATTGATTGAAAATTTTTGCCATAAAACTCAAATCGATAAATTTATGTATTGATGCAAATTGTTGCTATTGTCAAAGAAACATTTAATTTACAATGTACGTTAATCATTAATTTATCATTGAATTAATTTTACACATCATTGATGTTGAACAATATTAAATTGCTGTAGCAATATGGTAGTATGGATTTTAGACCAAATGCATTCCGAATATTAAAAGGTGCCGTTTTGCACATTTAATTAAACAATAGCGCTTGGCTAGAGGCCAGGTTTACAGGCTAATCGAGCATTAATAAAGACAATATTGTTAAACTTTGTGCAACGAGCAAAATTGCTTTTCGAATTAAGTATACTTGTTGTGCACATTAAGCACATTGCGCGAAACAGTTTCTGATGCAGGGTGTGTCACATTAACAGTTCTAAACTTCTGTCATTTAAAATCATAATAACATAATTTAATTGATTCCATCCTAACTATATATATGAGTACCAAATTAAAAAAATATATATACAGATAAAGTAACGCAGGTGCAATTTTAGTCCGAATATTCGATACGACAAATAAGATACTTACTATAGTAGCAAAATTTTCTATAGAATCGTATTACCGTCTTTACAAGACAGTGCATACATTAGACGCAATACGTTACTTAACCTATAACATCATGGAAAGCAAGTAAATAAATATTATTAAAAAAAAAACGATTTTCGAAAAAATCTAATATGCACCTCCGCATAAAGAGTACTTTAATGCCGCGATGCATAAATAACTACTATTCAGCAGATTAGGGTATCACAAAAATCCCAAATATTCTAAACGACAAATATGGTACTTACTCTACTAGCAAAATTTATTACTTCAAATGATTTATTGAAATGCTACTTTATTGTCTAGGCATTTAAATAGTAGTCCGAATTCTGATTCGTCGATACATTCTATTAAACATTACATTTGCTGAATTAATTTTCTATAGAATCGCATTACCGTCTTTACGAGATAGTGCATACAATAGACATAATACGTTACTTAACTTATAACATTATGGAAAGCAAGTAAATAAATATTATTAAAAAATCGATATGCGAAAAAATCTAATATGCACCTCGGCATAAAGAGTACTTTAATGCCTCGATGCATAAATAACCATTATTCGGCAGATTTGTGTATCACAAAAGTCAAAAAAAGATATTTTTTAGCACTATACTACGAAGCTCAATCATGAAACCATATTAATATAAAATCCAATAATTGCTTCCATTTCTTTTATAAAATTATTAAAAAATGCACAGATGACGTAAAATAGCTGCATTTTTAAATCTTCATAGTGTCATATTTTTTATTGTAAAAAATTCAGTTCAATACTAAATGTATTTGTTAAATAAATTTGATGGACTTAGTCCGGTTTAATTTAAAATCTTCAATTTTTTTCAGTTCCGCGTAAGATTCTTTAAATTCATATAGAAAAAATTATTGAAAAAAAATATGCTGGATAAACACAAGAACTTATTTTTTTTCAAAATTTATAAGATATTACACAAGTAAAATGATTCTACAACTGTCTTTTTGGATGCTCTCAATTACCTGTTACTGAAAGAAATTATAGTTCCAGAAATTTGTAGTAAACGTTTAAGATATTTCCGCTTCAAAATAAAACAGCTAAGCTGTGTGATTTCTAAGTATATACATTATGCTGGATTGTATATTTATAAATAATAAATTTTTATTACAATTTCAAATAGTGAAGCATACAAGTGTTATTTCCTATGAGAAAATATTCAGTTGCTGCCGTTATATAATAGTTATGCAAATTATGACTTATTTGGATCAATTTGTTTTGCTTGTGACACAAGGTACCCATCGTAGGTATGAAGTATTTTTTGTCGAAACATGCCAACAAACAGCGCCTAATTTACAGCAAGGCAGGTTCGGTGTCCAGGACAGATTAGGGTCCGAAATCGCCTCCAAATTTTGCTTTGTTTAATATTAGTTTAGTTAAAGAATCAGAGATTATAAATATTCTGCGATTTCTTATAAAACTAACCAAAAAAAAACTATACAATGCATGATACACAAATAATAAAACAAATGTTGAGAATAATGGAATTGAAGATATGTAAACAGAACTGAAAGAAAGAAAATTTAACTTTTGCATAAACAACAAAAACAAATATTATAGGAAATGCTATCAAACTTATGAGCAGTCAAAAATATTTGTATAACTCTATACTCCGTAGTGCTAAAGGTGTGGTAAAGAATAAATTGTTTCATAAAATATAATTGTCTATGTAGTCTAAGTGGTTATATCAGTTAACAATATTTCCTGCGGTAACATCGAGGAATATTCCTCTATTCGTTATTACTTTTATTATATTCGCTATTATTATCATTATTATTTATTAACAATATTTACAAAATTTAGAAAAGGGCCTGTAAATACTATTCTGCTTTGGGCCCGCGAAGGTCGAAATTAAGCCCTGTCAATAAGCTTAGTCTTGTGTAAACTTACACTAAAAATAATGGAAATCGATATGAGTACAGTTTAAATTGTACAACAAAAACATTTTATTTACAACATTATATTGTTTCGAATTGACAGCATGTTTGTAAATCAATTAATTATCAACGAGCCAGAGCTTACATACAGCATGGCAGCTGGAGCGGCAGGAAAATATTTCATTTTCTCTCGATTTTTTTTGTGCTGTCGTTGCTTGTTGATTCGGAACCGCAATGTTTGTTGTTTTTCTTTTAACATTCGTGCAGTCGGAGTTAATTTGTTAATTAATATAAAAAAATGAACGATTTTTGTTTTTCCACATAGATTAAAAATGAATTTAATTTTTTTTTTGTTCCATGCGCGCTTCACGATTTTTTTTCAATGGGGCTCCTTGCCTCCCTTTTTCTGTTTTTGTTTAAATAATGTATGAGGCTGGATTATACAGATTTATTTAAAAATACCCCCATGGTTTTAATGCCATTTGAATAAATTATAATATTTTTAATGCTCAGGGTGAGGTTGTATACCTACATTTCATGTTTTCTATGCTTAATAATTTCACCCAATAATCGATAAACGTTGCAACAAACTTTCGAACCGATGAATTTTCGTATACCTACACTTCATTCGTCGCTTTTTATATCTACAGCAATTTAAATGCAACATAATACATATTTTAACATTTTGAATAAGATTAAATCTGTGTCTTTGAAAGAAGCAAATCGTAACTTTTATGCGAGTATGAAAAAAGTATTAAAGGTGTCGCTAATTAAGCACGTAATTTTTTAACAAATGCTTCAAAGCAAACGCTTGAATTTTATTTAAAAACAACATTGTTCAGCAAGTTGTTGCGCATTCATCTTTACCTAATGTATAACCTACCTGAATAACAACTTTTTCATAGAAACTTTTGTACGTAACTTTACTTTAAATTATTATATGAATGCAGTGAGAACATTAAAGCGAATATGCTGACAATAAATTTTTATTTTACTTTCCAACTACCTACTTACGATAGTTAACGTCTTTTACATAATATCTCAATAGCAGAGGTGTATGAGGGTTATTTTTAAAGTATCGATTTTTTTTCTTGATAAAATTTCTTCCGATTACGTTTTTCATAATTAAAGATTCTTCTGCAAAAAGAATGGATGCCTTAGGTTGTTTAGTTTTTTGAAAATACATAGAAATCTTTTAAAGCTTCCTAATTTTAAGGTATTACATTATGTTTTGACTTAATCTTCAGAAGACTAAAACGATGGGAACATTTATTGATTAAAAACAGTGCATTTCGTGTAACATAATAAAATATATCAGAATTAATAAATAAAGTATTAGAATATCGTGAATTAAGAAAAATATTATAAAACAAGACGCGAAGTAATTGTGGCGAAGTAGATTGGTAGTAACTAATAGTCATCTAGATGTAATATAAGAACAGTTAATTTAATATAGAGTAACAGACTTAATACCTACATTAAAATACAGCATTTTAAACAAATTTTTTGTTAACAAGCTGATGGTTTAACGATTTAAGACTTGTGAATATATATAAATATGTTTTGAGTTTTATAATTTAGTATTTAAAAAAAAATGTTTATCTGAAACAGTTTTTTCTGGATTAAAACATCACCAAACATATAATTTATGTATAACATTATGTTATTTATTTTAGAGAAAATTTAAAAATTACATATACTTAATGATGGCATATTTTTTAATCTTTTGCTTAGCCGTCCGAGCTGCTTTCAACATAACCACTTATGTGTCAAAAATAAAGTACAACACATCGTTCGATAAGTCCCGGGCCTAGCATAGAAGGGGGGTTGTTAATAACAAATGCTCTCATTTATTACTTCGTCTCAAAATAGTTCTGATAAATTTCGACGGCACGTCGAATGTGTTTTATAAATTCGCTAAAATTGAATGAAAAATGAATCATATAGCATTCTATAACAACCGAAATCGAAAGAATCGAGATTGTGATGTGTATTGAATGATAGGAATGTACGCTAACATCATATCAACGAATCACAACGCGTACTGACTTTGAAATTGCTAGGGCGAACGAACACGACTGATAAACAAAATAAACGTTGCAATTTAAAAATGCTTTTCATATTTCCTTAAAAATATAATATAAAGCATATTTTATTTTCTTCATGAATTAATTAAAAGTTTTTCTTAATTACAAATTACATTTTATCAAATAATATTTCCTCATAAGCTAGCAATAATAGCAAAGAAGTTACGATATAAAAATACTTTTTATATTTACTTACAAATATAATTTGACGCATATTATATTGTGTTCATGGATTAATTAAATAAAATAATCATAAATCCTTACTAGCTAGCAAGAGCGAAGAAGTTGCGATATAAAAATACATTTTATATTTACTTACAAATATAAAAATACTTTATATATTTACTTATAAATATTATATTTTATTCATGGATTAATTAAGGTGGTTGATTGAAGAACTTTTTACTTGGTAAAGCTTTAAAAATAACGAAAGTCGAAACTGCAGCCAGCAGCATACAAATAAATAGTAAAACTAGGTCATGTATTTCGTCTTTATTAAAATGAATTAAGAGTTTGTCCTAATTAAAAATTTTATTTAAATAATCATGAATCCTGATGAACTATCAATAATAAGTTTCTCAACTTTAATGTCTGATAAATATTGCTATGAAGGCAAGTAATATATAAAACAATGGTGAGAAATGTAATGTACAAAGCAAACCGTATTTACCTTAAAACTTTTCTTCGTAACTCAACGTCGAGGCGAAGTTGTTTTTTTTACCTTAAAATGAAGAAGAAAGTGAATCGTAAGCATTTGCTGTATGGTATAGCAAACTAAACGATGAATAGCGTATATTCACAATCAAAGTTGTTGCTAAGAGATTTTCTTTTGAAAGTTTCGATATGCATCAGGGATACAGTTACCTCTTTTCGGTTTGTTTGCGTTGAAATAGGCCATCTCCTAGGATGTGACCTGATTGGGGAGAGACATACGGTCCATATTTTATTATGTAATATTTAGAACGGAAAAAAGCAGCCCTTTTTAATAAACAATTCACACAAAGCCGAAAATTTTACGTTTCCACAACGCTTTCACTGTAAACTAATTTTAGACGTAAAGCAAGAAAAAAGCCCTAATATAATTTTATCTGATTTTGATATATGATTTTATCGGATCAAAGTGAATACGCGATAATAAATTTACGATATACAAAGCGCTGCGTGAACAATAAGCATTGACAATTGTAATGGCATTGTCTTTCTACTACGTAATGCAAACAAATATTTTAGAAAATTCTACATCTATGTGTTTTGCATTGCGATCATGATTAAAAATTCCTTGAAAGTATAAGGTGATTTCAAGCGCGCAAATCGTCGCCTCGTTTCGTTATGATGAATACGCTCATTTTTAAATCAATATTTAGTAGTGTCTCGTATATCAATAATGCAATGAATATAAAAAAACGATAATTAGGTATTTATTGCCACTCTATCTAATCTAAAAACACCCTAATGATTTTTTCATAATCTACGCAACAAGTACCCAACATTTATTATTTATTAAATAGTCGCCATTAACGTAGTAGTAATCTGATGATAATAATTGATAAATAATTTAATTAAAAATTTAATTATATGGACGTCTTTTACACGACGCACAAAAATTAATAGGAACTACAACATACAAAAGCAAACGTAATTACGTGCATCAAATATCTACACAGAGCAGTTTATTATTATTTTTGCAGCCATATTTGTATGTACGAGTATAAAACGGTGTAACTTAATTCGTTCCCATATACATATACGTATTATAAATATAAATCATTTAAATATTTGCATTCCCTTGATGTACATTTTATCATAATTCAGCACCCATTAAATGAAAAGCGAGAACGCGCGCGCGCGCGCCCGTCCTACATGAAAACTGGAACAATGCGATGATGATTTCAAAGCATTGTTCCTGTAGGATTTCTCCCATTCGCTTTGAAATAGTTTATATAATATTTGGCTAATCGTCAACGTACCGAATAATAACTTTACGGGGTGCGTCAACTTTTTGAGGGCGAATTCTAGGTGACATAATTACAGCGTAAATTTTCCGAACAACATCAAAGCGACGACGACTTTTTGCAACGCATAATTAACGCAATGTTAATGTCGTCGTCGTTTCGTACAACAATTAGAAGAAAAATTGATACTCATTAATCATATTTTCTGCATTGCGGTTCAACTTACTCAAATATTAATCTTTCATGCTATTTTAGGTTGATTAAATTTCACTCAATTTTAAGCGCATTTTTCTAACGCGCAGACCCCAATTTGGCAAAAATCCTTTTTAATGAGTCAACAAATTTAGCAATGTATAATAAATGTTTTATTAATTTTACCATTTTACAAAACCCATATAATTTTCAATTTGTTTCATATTGCCGATGTTCTAATGTATGCAGCAATCAGCTTAGTTTTAATTATACTATCATACAATTGATAATACATATTAAATTTAGTGAACCAATCAAGTGTATATATTTGCTTTTGTATTCAAAATTATTATATTAAGATGTAATGGTTCGCCAATAGTTCAAAACAGCACAATCGTCCTTAGAATTTAGTCCAAATTTTCTTTGTGATTAAAAAGTACAATATACGTATAATAATACGTAATACAGTAATGACCAACCTTTTTGCATCTCCTTCCTATTTATAAAATTATTTCAGTCAATCTTGAGCAGTTTTATTATGCATAGACCTCAAATATTCGCAAAAATTTAGCAAAGTATAATAAATGTTTCATTAATTTCGCCATATAATTTTCAATGTGTTTCATATTGCCGATGTTCTAATGTATGGTATCCAGCAATCAGCTTAGTTTTAATTCTACTATCATATCATTAGTATTGAATTTAGTGGACCAATCAAGTGTATATATATTTGAATAGGTATTCTAAATTATTATATTAATACGCAATGGTTCACCATGAGTTAAATGCAACACAAAGTTCTTAGAATTTAGTACACATTTTCTTTGTGATTAAAAAAGTAAAATATAATAATACGCAATACAAAATCCATATGTTTTTCAATTTGTTTTATGATGCTAATGTTCTAATGTATGCAGCAAACGGCTTAGTTTTAATTGCACAATTACACTTGATAGTATTAAATTTATTAAACCAACCAAGTGTATTTACTTAAATATGTATTCAAAATTATTATATTAATATATAATGGTTCACCAAAAGTTTAAACAGCACAAAAGCTCTTAGAATTTAATACAAATTTTCTGTGTGATTTAAAAAGTTAAATATAATAATACGCAATACAATGATGACCAACCTTTTTGCATCTTCTCCCTATTTATAAAATTATTTCACATTTTTATAATGCATAGACCTCATTTTAACAAAAATTTAACAAAGCATAATAGTACAAAACGCATAACATTGTCAATTTTTTGCAATTTTTCCAATATATGCAGGAACTGTTTTAGATTTAATTGGTTGCACTATCTCACAATTGTTTATATAATTTTTCTTTACCATTAAAAATTAAACAAATATGTTATTAGAGTGCTTTTTAGTCATTTTTTTAAATAATCTTTACAACCAACTCGTTCTGTAAGAATCTAACTTCTTAACGCTTATAACTGACTTTTTCCAACATAGATGATTGCTTGAAATATTTATTCAAATATGTATAAATCCTTATCTTGTAGTTCTGGTGATGACCCAAAGCGAATTGATTATTTGCAAATAAAGGAAATGCACTACCTATCAAGTATTTTTATTATTGAACCATTAAATAAAGTGTTTATCTATTATTTTAATCATTATACTGCTTGCGTGTGATTGAATCAAAGTGCACGAAGAGTCAAAACGGAAAATTGCATTTTTCTGATCAATGGTTCCGCATTTAGTTAGTTTAACTGCAATTAAACACGTTTTTTTTTCAAAATAAATTCTTAGCAAATACATATTGGCGTTAAATTTGAACGCATTTCAATTATAGGCTGGGAGAATCTACAATATCAAATATTTTGAGGTACTTAAAGTTTAATGTTATTAAATACTCTATTAGCTTCGTTTATTATTCATATTTATATTTATAGTTTCATATGCCTCTGAAGATAACATTGTAAGTCTGTCGATATAGATCAGACAATAATATTACATACAGTCTATTTACAGACTTATATTAAGGATTATTAACACTAAATATGAGTAGTAATACCTATATTTAGACTGTAAATAATAAAAGTAAAACAAGTAATTAAAACTTATAATTGATATAAGTATATAGTTGAAAATTAATTCAAAATGTCTGATTGTAATTAGATCTAGTCGAAGGGTGATTAGTCTCAGAATTTGCTTGATTAATAATTAAATTGGAAAAAGGCATTGCATCGAATCCAATTTCTTTCCAATAAAGAGCATTTATTGGTAATTATTCTAACGATGCGTGATTACACTATAATGATATTTTAATGCACCAGCTTTGTTCTAATGATTAAATAGAAATTAATTAGTATAGATTAATGAAGTATATGGCGTAAGCGCGACAAAATCCAAAGCGATACACGCAGATGGATTTTACAATCAATAGTTGTGCATCTGATTAACATTCAATCCGTATTTAAATGCCATCTTAGGATAAACATCACTCGCATAATTTATCAACTTTCATCCAAAACGCGCGCGCAACGTATAAAATTGCAACATTGCGACATGTATTGCAAGCGCGTTTTGCACGATATGCGAATTATTAGACACAGACACACACATTTCAATGTTCAGCTACCGCCAGATTTGATATAACTTAATTATTTTAAATAAAATTTATGCGGGGGATGTGTGTAATGTAAAGCTCGTACGTTGCGTGTATGTACATAATTTTGAATTTAAATAAAACATGCGCTCCATTATCTACATAATGTTGAATATAAATAGAAAAGTGGCGCACGAGGACGTCTTGCTTTTTAAGGACCTCATTTAAATCCATTTAAATAAATATACAACATTAAATAAAATGAATTGATTTATTTAGAAAATATTTGGTAACTTAATTAAACTCTGGTTGCTGTTCTTTGAAAACTCATTAACCGGCTTTACAATAAATTTATGAAAAAGTTATGAAAATGCTTATATACTATATAAACAAGTTGAGAATTTATATATAAAATTTGAGTTAAATTACTTTCCAAAGTATTTTATTGGCTTTTGCAAATTTTGAAAGCTTAATTAAAATATTTATATATATAAAATTACAATAATATTTACGAATCAAGGCCGCCTTTTCAATAAATTAATCAATGTTTGAAAGAATAATATAATACAATTCAATTGATTGACCATCGCATAATTCGTTTGTCTTAAAACGAACGGCAAAGACTGTTTAACTAATTTCGGGGATTTGTGAAGAAAGTTTTAATCTAACCAAACAGACTTATACATTTACATCTTCTCAACTTTTACATATTCTGCAAAAAGTATTTGGCATTTATGTAGGATGAAGTGGGATAAGTGTCGGGAAAATTTTAGACTATAAGCGTACAAATACCGAAACAGTGTCCTCTAAGAAAGAGACAATGTTTTAAAAAATTGGAAATAATTTTAAAAGTAAATGGTGATAAACACTGATATTTGTTTACAACCCACTAGCTAAACATACTTCTCTTGCCAACTTTTATATATGTAGGATGAAGTGGGATAAGTGTCCAGCAAATTTGAAACTTTAGACGTACAAATACAGGATGTCATAGAAGAAAAATCCAATATTTTACAAAATTCAGAAACTGAAATTTATTTTTAAAAAATCGTTGATAAACCCTAATATTTTCAGCCGTTTGTGCTGCAATACCTACACATACTAGATATATCTAACTAAATACATCAAATCAGTGATTTATAACGTTTTCAAAATAC
>JARJDW010011076.1:0-25160 GCA_030264715.1 Adinopsis sp. GC000173
ATAAAGGTATGTAATTTTATATAAATATAATATATCATTTATAAATTTTTTAATCGATAAAAATTCGATAAAAACTGGTGTTCAACATTATAAAGAAGATTTATAATGCTGCGCTTTTTAACACTTGAAGTGAATGTTTTCACTTATGGGTTTCTACGTGATTATCATTCCTAACATCATTAGCAACCATAATCACATCATAACTCATAGGCGTAAATTGAGATTTGGCACAGTATTCAAAATGTTAACAAATAGTTCTCTTTAACATGTGAGGTCTGTATCCTTGGTTTGAAGACACATTTCAACTTACATTAATTATTGTAGGAAGACGTAATTCGTAAGAAGAATTCGCTATTCAGAGAAATTTTTGAGTCGAATCAACTTTATACGTCTTAGTATGTTGTATATTTTTATTTTCAACGCAAATTTTACATAAATTATTGCAAAAAAATCTTCTTTTATAATTATGATAGCTCACATTATGAGGATATAGAGATGGGCATTTGTCACGATAAATTCGTGTCACTAAAATTTTTCACTCATCCAAATTCGTAATTTTTGTTATCGTGCCGTGATCGTGAATAAAAGTTTGTCACTTGCCCATCTTTATGAGAAAGCTTGATCGTATGAGACCTATAGTAGCAATTTAATATTTGTTGCTATAGGAAAAATCTTAAAATAAGTATGCGTTTAACACAAGAGGTAGAGGTTTACACTTATGAGTTTCTATGTGATTATCATTCCTACCAGCATTAGGAATGTATTTATAACAAAATATGTTTACTTTATTTACCCATAGTCATACTTTAGGACATCCATAATTCTAATAAGTATCGAGTAGATGCAACACAAAGATATATCCAATATATCAACATCCTGTGCACAAACATACACTAATATAATTCGCTAATGCATACTCAATGCATCTGCAGCGTAAATTTGCGTTATTCGGCTTTTAAAACAAGTAAATTTATCAAAACGTTCATTGACGAGACCGGGCTGTCACGGGTATTTTCGAAATTCGCTTATTCACGTGACCCGTGCCTAAAGAGTTAAAAACCTGGTGATTTATTTAAGAATCATCATATCTATGTGGGTTCCTATTTTTTAGTATGTATAATAATCTAATGTCAATTTGAATAAATTTTGGGCAAAAACGAACTGCACCTTTCAGTTAAAAATCTGGAATTAATTTTTATGGCTGATATAAATTAATACTGAAACTGAAGTTCAATACAATTTTCATTTACCAACAGCTAAACATCTTTGGTTTAGGAAAGTAGCGCTAAAATGACAAATCAAAAATTAATTGTACCACAATAGCGCACCCCACCGCTGTATTCATATACTTGTTGCGACAGATGGTGTGTCATTTCTAGAAATTTCTAGATTTAACCCCTTGTTGAATTTTTTTATGGGGAGTTGTTAAAAACTTATAGTAGTATTTGTCCTTTAATATCGCCAACACTTGTATGTATATTCCAACAGTAGCAGCGCATATCTGCGCGTTCGAATTATGAACAATAGATACGAGTATTCTGTCATGAGAGTGGCAGTAACTGGAATAACGCATAGATATTTGCCGTAATTCCGGCGAGGCACATATTGAGCATCTATAGAAACTTGCATAACTACATTTCATTATAAATTTGATTTATCAAGTAAAAGTAAAGTAAAATTCTTTTCTCAGTCATAATTGCTGCTTTTTATCCATTTTCTTAAATCATAACTTTTAATTAAAAAATCTCTTGTATTTTTTTACAACTATCATTATATAGGTCATTATAAAAAATATATTTAAAGTTATCTGAAATAAAATGTAACATATTGTAATTTTTACAAAAATAAGTCAGTTTAAGTGCAATTAAAATGCAATTTTGGTCAGTTTTAAAGAGCTTTAAAATAATTTTTAATTAAATTTGGAAATTTGTGGCATTTTCTTATAAAATATACATTTCCAGACAATTACTTCAGTACTATTTAGTGTAATTTTATGAAATTGCATTGCTGCATTTTGTAATTGCTTCCAATAAGATTTTCCAATTATTATGTATTAAAAATTTAGTATTTTTTACAATTTTTAATAGAAATAACATTTTATTGTATTCTTTCAATAATAATGTAATAGAAATTTGCCATTTTTTAATTGCTTTTAAAAAAATAGTAAAATTTTAAGCAATTTTCATCATTTATTGATTATAGCTTTAAAAAAATTTAGCATTTATTAAATAATTTTTAATAAAACTCTGTGATTTTTAATAAACTTTAAATGCTTTTAATGCGCCTTTGTTTAGTAACTCCAAAATTTATAATAATTCAATTTTATGAAAAAAATATTATCTGTTTGTACGTAATAAAGTCAATTGGAAATGTATTAAATATTTAACAGTACAGTGTATTTTTTACAATTTTAAATAGAAATGCTTTTATTTTAATAATAACGTAATAGAAGTTTGACATTTTTTAATTGTTTTTAATAGAATATTCAAATTTTAAGCAATTTTAATCATTTATTGATTATAGTTTAAAAGAGATTTACCAATTATTGTATAATTTTTAATAACATTCGTTTATTTTTAATAAACTTTGTTTAGTAATACTATAATTTATAATGATTCAATTTTATGGAAAAATATTGTCTGTTTTACGCAATAAAGTCAATTGGAAATGTACAAATTGTTTAACAATGATTTCATTAATGTATTTGCAATACTTCGCTTTATTTGGCCGAGTGAGATTATGTTTGCACGTCATGTCTTGCCCTAAACCTTCCCTTTGATTAATGGACAATATAATAATATAATATAGAAAAAATGTAGCCTACTGTAGGAATAAATAGCGCTGTCATTAAGCGAATTAGATTTGCAATTAATAGAAATATTTTCGGAATTGTTTGGTGGCGAGAAAATTAGAAAAGTTGGTTGCTGATTTAATCCAAAATTCCAATTTCTAATTAAAATAGAAGGAATAGTTTCGAAGCGTGCCATCTGTGGGCGTGGATGGTAAGCGGTGAGTTGGGCTTGGTGGCGCGGCGAGCGCTTGCGCTGCGCGTGAATCACTTCCGACGTGCCGTGCGTTGTGAGAGGGGCATCATTCTGGCAGTTCGCAGCTGACAGTCGTTCGGGTTGTCGTTTGCGAACTGCTATCCAATTTTTCTCTCCTCCAAAAACACACACACACACACTCACCACAACACACAACAAAAACAATGAGGCAAAAACAATGTACGCACGCTGATCGAACACTCAACCTCAAAAAAATCGTACAGCTAATCAATAATATTATTGTCAACACGAAAAACGCGCGCGTTTTTATTATCATCAGCATTGTTTTGTTTTTTGTTTGATTAATTTTTTTCGTACGCAAAGGCATAGCTTCACATGTTGATGTGTGAATAGAATGCGACAGTGCTTAAAATTTTGCAAGTGTTACCGAAAGATTGGTGGAAAGTGTAGTATAGAAAGTGGGTTTGTCGTTTTGTATATCGAGCAGGCCTTCTTCTTCACCGACGACAACAACAACAACAACCAACTCCACAACGACAACGGCGCCAACAATACGTCCGATCGGTGAGTTTTGCGTTTGTTTCACATTTTGACACGATATTTGCTAATAGGCGGCCGAAGCGAAAGTTAAAATACTCGCAACCGAACGCAAGGCCACTCACTTTTCATGCTGGCTGGATGAATGTGTTATATTATGTGTAATGTGTAATGTGTAATGTAATATAACGCTAGCTAACGCAAAGCCATACAAAGCAGCCGAAACAAACGTTTGTGTGGTATGCGTTTGTTTAAACAATTTGAATATTCTGTGCGAATTTTGTTACTTTACTACTGAACGCCGGATGGGCGATCGCCGATGGTGAGAAAGTGAAACGATAAAACGGCGTTCTTGTCGCTTGCTGTTGCTGCTGCTGCTGTGTACCGTGTGTTGTGTGTATATAGTTAATTTTTTCTTTCTTCTCTATTTTGCTGTATGTGTGTTGAATAGAAGGCTTGTTACATCATATTTTGCACACATACACACGCAGCAGCGCTGCTCACATGCACGAACATGTTTTCTTTGTACAGTGGCGTAGCGCGCGCACACCAATCTAGGTTAGTGTCGCCTTTTTTCATGTCCCGAAATTTAAGCAGAATTGACGCGCTTAAGGTTAATTAATGCACCAGCGACGTCGCCCGTCACGTTTCTAAATTGTCTAAAAATGAGGTTATGTATGTCGTTGGTTTGGATTTTCTAAACGCGTTGTGCAAAAAATAAAAAAATTATTACGCGGTTACGTAAGTCGCGCGCCGACTTGAAGAAACACCGTCGTCCAGTTTAGGTCATGGTTGCGCGTTTCGGTATTTATCTACGCCACTGTGCGCGGAATGTTTTAAAAATTAACAATCAATTAATTTTTTCAATGACAATTAGTGCAATAATAATATAATTTATGAGTTGATTGCATGCAATTTATGCAATTCGAATAAAAATACTATTAGCGCAATTGCGCAACGCGCATTTCTATCTGTGTCAATTAATTGATCAGCGAAAAAAAGCAACGCAAATAAAAAATTTATGTATATGTAGGTATATCTTCCTTTTTCGCGGCGCATGCATTCGGTGCTGTGGTGGTAATCTTAAAACTCCAGATTAAAGAGAAAGCGCGCACGAAACGCACTGGAGCGTTTTATCATCAGCTGTTTCGCTGTTTCAAACGGCGCAAAAATCGCACCACCATCACGATCATTGCTGCATGCCATTATTACGCAACCGAAAAACCGAAAATTAATTTATTATTAATGCTAATCAATTCCGTGCACAACGTTCTTGTTTTTTTGTGTGTGTTGTACGCTTTCGGGCCCGTATCGTATCGCTTACCACCGAATCCTATCCACTTTGTCGAGCAAAACGCCACGCTTCAATTACTTAAAATAATTGTTTTCAGAACTAGTATACCGTTTGTTTGCGCAAAGCAAAGAACGAAAAAAAAGTAACAACAACAATAACAATTTATGCAAATTGCCGGTCTAGAGTACATACATGCATACATATATCCATACGGCCACACTAACCATACGGTAACTTTCTATTTTTCTGCCAGCGCCAGCGATTATATATTATAATATTTCAACCCCCTTGAAAATATTATTTATCAATTAATATTCACGCACAAATGACAGTACACAGTAATGTGTGATTGGACCGCTGCGCTGTGACTTTCACTCTGACCTTCACTTTCATTTTTTATAGTAAATTTCAAACGTGTGTTGTGCTGTTGTGTGTGCTGGTTGCACTTAACAATAACGTAATTTGTTTAAAGAAAAAGTGTCGGATTTTTTGCGGCTGCGTTGTTAGCGCATTATTAGTTAAGTTAGAATGTAAGGTTACTTACCGGTTTATTAATCAATGCCATTTATTGTGTCGTATAATATGCCTCCTCGAAACGAAAAAAAAAAGAGGTAAACCGACAAAAAAATAAGCGCCCGTTAAATTAATATGCTTTATTTTGCAATACACACATTTATTATTACGTATACAAAACACACAGCCACACACAAACGTCACTAGATGAACGAAAGCGACGTTTTTTTTGTTCGTTTTTGTTTTTACATTGTGAGGCCAGCTTCGCAATACGTTTGCACGATCTTCAGGATGGAGTTGATGTAGGCGGCAGTGCGTAGATCCAACCCCAAATTGTATTGATCAACAATCTTCATTATTGCCTATATACAAGACGAAAATAATAAAACGAATTTTTGCAAAAAAGTAGTTGACGTACCTTCGACGTGCGTTCCATTGTGAATTCAAGTCCCGAATGCACAATGTCCTTTTCGCTTGCGCCGGCAATGCGCTTCTTGAAGGCTTGCGATGGTGTAATCGTAATCGGTCCTCCCGTTTTTCCAAAACGCCGCTCGAGGGACTCCTGCACCGACTCTATCAACATCATTTTGGAAATGAATCAAGTTCTTTGACAATGTGTCTAACACTCAAACATACCTAGAAGATAATAGTTCGAGTCCTGTTCATACTTGAAGGTGAGCCGTCCGTATGAAACATGGTTCAGATTCTTCAACCATTCAAAGAAGGAGACAGTTACCCCTCCTGCATTCACATACAAATCCGGCAGCACCAGCACGTTGTTTTCAATAAGAACCTTATCGGCGGCCGGCGTTGTTGGTCCATTCGCCGCCTCTGCAATAATCTACACAGAAAAATTGAAGCTAAATAATATTTGAATGAGTCGCTTTGTTTGCAATGTGTATCACTTACACGACAACGCATCTTCGGCGCGGTGGTCGAATTGAGCACCTTCTCAACGGCGGCCGGTACGAAGATATCGCACGGCTCGTACATCAAATCGTTGCCGTCGTAGTTGCACGCATCGGGAAAACCAACGATCGTATGATTTCGAATTATGTACTCTTCCAATTTCTAATTTTGTTTTAAATCAAATTTCAATCAAGTAATTAGGCTAGTTGATAGTGTATTTTACCAATGGATCGATTCCGGCTTCATTATACAGCGAGCCGTCCTTCTCAATCAGGCCGATGATGCTACAGCCGGCGCGATGCACGTACCGCATCGTATGTAATCCGACATTGCCGACCCCCTGAATGATCATCTTCTTATCGGTCCAGCCGGTGCTCAATCCAATCAAATCCATGTACTTTTGGTCCTTCAAAAAGCAGTCGATACCGTGATAGACGCCGCGGCCCGTCGCCGAAACGCGACCGTGTATGCCGCCCTGATTGATGGGCTTGCCGGTGACGCAGCCGTGCGAGTTGAGATCCTGATAGCCGATCGTCTTTGCAAAGGTGTCCGCAATCCAAGACATTTCGCGTTCGCTTGTCCCCATATCGGGAGCCGGTACGTCGATTGACGGGCCTGGATGGGAAAGGATGTGTATTATTGGGAAGGAATGGATTTTGAAGTAAAATACGCACTCAAAAAGCCTTTTTTGGCGAGTTCGAGAGCGAAACGGCGCGTAATCTTTTGCAGCTCATTGGGACTGTAATTTTTGGGATCGATGCGTACTCCAGCCTTGGCGCCGCCAAACGGCACGTCAACGCAGGCACATTTAAACGTCATTAACGCGGCTAGCGCCTTTACCTCATCGCGATTCACATCCAACGAGTAGCGCATCCCTTAATTAAATGAATGCAAATTACAACAAAATTGGCGGTGATGGTGTGAGTGGCCTACCTCCTTTCATTGGCATTTTGTGGCAGCTGTGCTGCGCCCGATACCCGGTGATCACCTCGTACATGCCGTTGTCGCGCTTGACCGGAAAGTTGATTTCGACAATGTAGTTGCATTTCTGTAAAAGCGTTAGAATGCCTTTTATATACCACGTGCTCTGACTTTTGTCCATCTGCTGCCCCTTCATATTCGACAGATCGTTAATCATCTTATCCTCGACGATCATCCATGCGCGATGGAAGAAGTACTCCACCATGTCGTAGAATTTGGGATCAGCGGCGTTCGGTATGTCCAAGAGCCGGTCCGGTATTTTATGCGGTCCTTTGCTCACCGTCGTCGACGACGAAGACGACATTGAGGCGACGCGCGCGACATGGAGACGCAACATGCGCCGAATGAAGAGCATTATGCACGAGTATGGGGACACACACGTCAGAAAAAACAGCACTGATCGCGAGCGGATTGACAAGTATAATATTGATATGACTTTATTATTTTGTTTATAATCCCAACGTTTGTTTCGTTTGTTTGGCGGGCGGGCGTGCCATGTTTGTTGCAATGCTGTTTGCGTTTTTGGTGCCGAGCATCAAACGGTTTATTGTTGAGATGGGGGCCGTAATATAATTAACATCGTAAACTATTAGTTTTGAGGGTTGAGATTGTTGTTATCAAACTGTTGTTGTGTGGAAACGTCTGCCGTTTGTTAAGTGAGATCGGGCAAGAGGATGGGAATTTGCATATTTAGCCCACCGCCACACCGCCGAGCCGCGCGCGCCACACGCTTTTTCTTCTGCGCTTCATTTTTTTCTTGTTCATTCTTCTCTCTGCGCGCGCGTTGTTGCAATTAATATAATATTAGATTTATCGGCGCCCCATTCATCTTCGAATTGCTTAATTGGGCAGTAAAATTCGCTTAGAAGATAAAAGTCTAGGTGATAAATTGAATATTGATTGATTTTTTTGCGCGCTCATATATTAAATAAATCGCTACTTAAACCGCTCGGAAAATTTGCGCGATTAATTAATTTTTCGCCCTACAACAAATCAACTATCATAATAATCCGATGTCGTCGTTGTCGACGGCGCTGGCTTGGCGTAGGCGTCCTCGTCTTTCGGCGACTTTTCCCATTACGTGCGCAAAAATTTAAATTGAATTCGTTGCTGAGCCATCACTCGCTGGCTGGCGGGTTGTATTATTTAAAGGACGCTGCTTTATATATTGTATATATTTTGTCGTGTCGTATTGTTGCAAAGTTGTAGTGTGTATTTTTTTTAAATTGTATGGATAACAAAATCAATTTTTCCTCGTCCCCGCCGACTGCTTTAAGATATATTTTTCGTGTTGCCATTGTGCAAAAGTATAAGAAGCGAAAATCTAGAGCGTAGTAGTAGGAAAAGATATAAAATCAAGTCAATTTATTAAGCGACGTGCCATCTGGCATCGTCTTTGAACAAGTTTATCTTAGACAACAATGTTGCCAACGATATTTTACCCCCAGCTACTACTACGCTTTTTTAAACGTAAGTTAATTATGCAATAATGCTGATTGCCGATGTTTCCTCGCGACGCGCAGCTTCCGTTTTTCATTGTGTATATTTTTCCCCACACACTTTTTCGTTGCTAATCGGGCGCGAAAATGTTTGCTCGATGGTACATCCTTGCCATCGTCGTCATCGTCGTAATCGAATTCCAAAATAAAATGCGGCGCGTAATCTCTTCGACTAATAAATCAAAAATGCGACGACAATGAGGCGGCTGATGATGATGATGATGGTTTGTGATGTGCCGCCGCGCTTTTTATCACAGAGAGCGCGCCGGGGAGAGAACGAGAGCGAGAGCACAGGAAAAAAACACGCAGCTTTGATAATTAATAGAGGGAATATTCGGTCGTGCGCTGGTGCTTTTGTTGAATATGTGGCGGTTTTTTTGTCGGTTCACGTTTCGCTTTGATCAAATTTCGTTATACCGAATGCAAGATGATGACTTTTTTAATCAGTGATTGCATATGTTGGCACATACACAAGCACACACACATACACTCACACACAGTGCGCTTTCCACTACCAAACAAAAGCCAGAAAAAATGCCGTTTTATTCATTACGTAACGTACGGCAAATTGATTATTTTGCACGATCGTTAATTAAAAAATGCTGCAATAATTGTTTACGTTTTTTTTTAAACGCTCGCATCGCAATTATTACTTTACATCAATAGAGTGTTGACTGTTACAAATCGGGCGAATCGCACAAGAAGGAAAATCGCAAAATACAACTTCAATTTTACAAAAAAATTATACAATATTGAATTGTACTTGTTTTTTGCTGTAAGTCTGCTAGTGCCTGTTTTGTAATTTCAATTTCAGTGTCTAACTTAGCATTGTTTTTCAAATTTGATACCAAAAATAATCAAATTTATATAATGGGTGTGGTTGAAGCATTTCTAAAAAGTACTTTAAAAAGAACACGCTTGGTACGAAAAATACCTGAGGCTGAATATTTTTGCTTTTTTTTAAACCTAGGCATTAAATTCGTGATACAAAGATGGGAAAAGCAACATAAAACGACGGGTTGAGAAATTAAAATTTGAGTTTTCAAAATAGCACAAAATAGCAACACAAAGCAAGCACAATTTAATGACTTAAACATTTTAAGTTAAACGGTCTAACTTGAAAGAACGGATTTTTATAACATTTTATTCATTAAATGTCGTGCGAATTTAACTTATAGTTTTAGTATTGTCATAAAGAATCCTCCATCCTTCGATTTTTGGAAAATTTTGGTTAAATTATAAATAGACCCAAACACAGAATTTTGTGGAAGCGAGGATGTGCAAAATCATTCAGTAAAAAGCAAAACCGTATAAGCCGAGAGATTTTGTCTTGAAAAAATACTTTTAATTTCCACTGTAGATCAAATATCTATTTAAAAATCGGAGTTATGTTGATGTTATTAAAAATTAATGTAAAATATTTGAATCTTAACCAATTGCAAAATTTTGCACTCATAATATTTTAATAGCAGATTTGTGAAAGTTGCAATTTTGATTGACATGTCTGATAATTAGAGGTGGTATTTTTAAGGTAAAATAAAACCAAAAAATGTCCTTTGTTTTTGATTACTAAATGTCAATTGAGTATAACTTTATCGATTATTTGGCGTATTAATTTAAATGTAAGCTAAAATGTTTTATGACAATAAATGGTTTTAAATTTACATGTATGAATGTTTTATATTAGAGTTGCTTAAATATGCAAATTTCATTGACTGTATCAGTGATAAAGATTGATAAGTAAAGGTGACATTTTAGGGCTGGCCGAGTTTTTACCCCCATGTATATTTTAATGTATTTAAATTGTAAATATTTAACTCTGAAAAAAAGCAAAAAAACTTTTAAAAAATAAATCTAATAGGTATATGGTATAACAAAATGTGTGGTATATTACATATCGTTGCTAAATGAGTTATTGATTGAAAGAATTTGTTCATTAAAATTTGTTTTACAATGATTGGAAAAATTTAGTTTTGTGTAATTCAGTAATTATCAGAATAGTTTAAACTTTATTCAAATGAGAGCATACAAATTAAATTTTTTTTTTTTCATAAATAGTAGATTATACACCTTGGGCGAAAACATGTTATTTTTTACAAGAATTCGAGATGTTAAGAGGTATTATTAAATTCAAGAATCATACTTGAACTTCTTTAGTATCTGAATGTATAGGACATATTACTGTACTACTATACCTATCTCATTTACTGTAACTTAATTCTTTACCCTCTCTTTGCTTGATTGGCAAAATTTTCTGAATTATAAACCTGTTACGAGTTAAATGGGTTTTTGTTTAAAAATCATTAGAAATCAACAAATTTTTCAACGATAACTTAAAAAAACACAAAAAACAATGGTATGCGTCCATATATTGTTCATTAAAAATGTTTTTTAAACAAAGAAAAATGAAACGCTTATATTTTTCCAAAGAAACAAAATCATTGTTTTGCGAAAAGTGTTTAAAATATAGAAATTTAAACACGATTCAAGATTGTTATTTAATTTTTGCACAAAGGTATTCGAAAATTTTACATAAATATTGCGTCGAAGCGTTTTATTAGCAAAACAATCGAACAGAGGGCGCGGAAAATTATAAATTAATTAACTTTTCAATAGAGTCTACTTGTATAAAACAAGGGAATACGTGTGTTTCAAGTGAATGAAAAATCAATGTTTGATTCCCCGAGTATGAATAAGTGCTGATTATTTTTCTCCTCTAATTCAAATACAAATTGCGAAGAAAACGGCTTTGCCCTCTGTGTGTGGGAAATTTGGTCATTTACTTTATGGCGGTCTTGCTGCCTAATATACAGAAGTCATTTAAATGCCAGGATGGCGTCCTTAAGGTAACACTAAAAAATGTATGTCAATCTTAAAAATGCCATTTCCAAAAACAACAACAACCTTTTTTCGTCAAATGTCGATCCGGCGCTGTTATTTTAAGAATATTTAATTAAAGTTTTCAATGTAAATTATGTTTCATTAAATTTTCGATCGCATTGAAAATCAAAATGTAATGGGAAGCTTGCGAAAATTTGAGGTTGGGCGTATTTAATGTTGGTTAGTGCGTAAAGTTTGATGCTAAAATGAGAATGTGCGGGAGGGATGTTTTTAGCATGCGTTAAAGAAATTTTTAATTAATAATTAATATACGCCTTAAATAAATTACAATAAGTCTATTTTATATTTACAACAGGATTTATATCACTTGTAGTTATCTTGTTTCAGCTTATTTAGTGCAATTCTTACAAGTGGCTTAAAAACCAGCAAATAAGATGGTTGAAAATGTCATAAAACGACTGTTTTAAAGAATGACACTTTTATGACCCATTTTCATGAAATTTTCTTTAATTCCTAGACAGTTTTCTTTTAACTTTCACTGCAACGGCTTATCTGCACTCGTTTTTCTACATAAAATATTTAAATAATGTTGCGGTTCCATGAAAAGTTTTGTCAACCAATTTTGGTTCAATTGTCTTACACATACAAACAAATGTGTTCTATTTTTTTTTAGGTGAGCAAAGTTTCCTACCATAAAAAATACGAAATTTGTTGAAAGATCAATCTTTGCATTATTAATATTCTCAGTTGGTTTAAGTTTTATGCTTGTGTAGTTTTAGATTAAATTATGATAAAACACTAACAATGTTAGTTTTTTTTACTAAAATTTTTAATATTTTAAACAACAAACGTTCTTTTTAATGTATGATACAGTTTAAAAACATGAAAAATATAGTGTATCAAAAGCTTAGTCACTTTTGTAGGCTATTACAATCCCTTTCTAAAGATATACTACAGCATAAAAAGATTAAAAGCACCTTGGGATTTTTAAGGTTCTCAGAGTTAGGTTAAGCTTTACGTTTGATAAATTAAATTAAATTTTTTCGATACATTACACTAGCATTGAATTGTTTGCGAACACTTTCACTATTTTAGACAATCAAGGCTACTTCCTTAGATACATTCAATGAAAAGATGTTGCCTTTTTATATACAGAGTGTGTAGAAATGATTGAATTAAAAACATTTTTTTTATTTAGACTATGCAAATTCAAAACATTTATTAGTTTTTGTTTTATGGCTAATGTTATCTGGCGCTAAAAGTGTATGCGCCGATTATTACAATATTGAGCAAAAAAGTTGCATTAAATTTTGTTTGAGGAATGAAAGCTTGGATGTAGAAATGTTCGGAATCGTGCAAAAAATCTTCTGGGACCCTGTTTTGTCAGGAAGCAATGCCTACAAGTAGTGGAATCAGTTGAAAGAAAGTCGAAAAGGCTTCGAAGACGAAGAACGTTTCGAACGAGCATCAACCCTTACCGACGTCAAGAAAACCAAAGAAATTGTGCGTGGCTTTTTTTTATTGAGTAATGCCATAACGTTGACAATGCACCTTTCACAATGTAGTCATTCTTAGTAACTTTATTGCTAAAAATCCTATGCATATCGATCCGCAACTTCCGAATTTATCTTGTTTAGTACCGCATCACTTATAATTATCCTAGAATATCAAAAGACTACTGTGGAGAAACTGTTTTGGGACGATAGAAGAGATAAAGCCTAATCGCCGCATGCACATTTACCGCCGTATAACATTCGACGCAAAACAAAACCTAATAAATGTTTTGACTTAAAATTTTGTTACAAAGGTTTATTACAATGCTTACCAAGTAAAAAAAAGTTTAATGATGTGCGATTTGTCTGCGCTATTGAAATTTAAAATTGGTGTTACTTTTTGGACACAGTAGTATATAGATATTGCAATTATTTTTTCCCGCCAATTACAATCACAATTTTCTTTTGCATTTTTTTGTCACCTGTCAAGCATGTTGAAACAATGGAAAACAGTTTCTTTACGTTCAACTATTTCTAAACACCCTGTATATATAATGTATCTGTACGTAATTGACAATTTATGCATAGGTACATTATCTATGCGCTACTATTAACGACAATTAATCGTTTAAAAATAACCACACAATTATAAATAAAATTATAATTATATTTATTAAAGTTTATATACATATCAATAAATTATTAATTATTATTAAATGAGTAAAATGTAGCTAATAAAATTTTAAATAGTTTGATACATGGTGGTAATAATATAATTATAATAAAGTAATACAAATATTATACATATACATATATGATTTATTTATATTATTTGACCCTAGAATTGTTATTCTGTAAAAACCCAGTTAATTTGAATACTTAATTTGAATCAATAAAATTCTAATTATATTTTGTTATTTAAATATTATTTTAATTAATAATAATGTATGCGTAGTACACATGTAGGTATAAATAAAAGCATCCTAAATAAAAAGTACTTTTTAAGATTTTCCAAAGACACTTTATGAGGCCATTTGGCACATTATTAGTGTTAGTTATTTTGGAGTATAAAGAAAATTGACAAAACTTTATTTAAAAAAAAGCACTTTAAATCAACAACTCCCAGTGCTGTAAATTGGTTACAAAGCTTGTAAATTAAATAATTTTAGTAAAAACCGAACGATACATAATGAAAATATGATATTTACCATTGAAAAGATAGAAGACTAGCGAAATATTTTTGTAATATTGAATGCATTTTATAAAACGCTTTAAGCATACTAAGCTTCTTAAGGTTTAGTTTTAGTTTAAGTTTCTTCAGACACAATCGAATATACACATAAAAAACTCTTTAAAACAGACACAAGAGATTTAAAAAAAATTTTACTTGAATATTTTTATATTAGGAGGTCTAATTTAGCTGATTCATTATTAAAAAGTCTTAATTTTAGATACGCAATTAAAACTATTTTAAAATTAATTAATACTAGAATACATTATAAAAATGATATTAATGCTAAATGGATTTTTATTTGCGTCTACAGAATGTTATTTTTTAAAGATCCTTAATTTTTTATTGCCACTATATGAAATAAAAAACTATGCAATTTATATTTGCAAAACTTGCATCTAAGGTATAATAAAATTTCAAATGTCAAAAAATCTTACTACACAGCTAAGTTGATTTTTTATTTAAATTGGCTCGGCTTACAATTATTTACAATTGAATGATACCTTTTTAGATTTAGGTAAAAAAGTTAGAAATAAAAATGTTAGAATACATTAGGAAAAATTTGATTTGGATAATAATTTATCTTACGAGTCGTAAATTACCAAGATTGTTTTTCTTTTATTTAAGTAGGCTTAGTTTAAATTTTTTCACACTATATCGAATAAAACTTTTTAGGTTTAGAAAAGTCACTTTAAGTATAGTGTAAAGTCTAAAAATGTTAACAATTCTATGTGGATGTTCATTTGAACAGTCTTTGCTAAATTTGTTCACGCATTAAACTTTGACTATTCCAAAGTAACCGAACTTTTCTATAAGAATAAAACTCTTGAAGCCTTAAAACAAATCTTGGTATTCATTTAATTTTATCTAGATTATTAAAGTGTAAAAAATTTTTTCTATGTTTAACTTGTGTAAATTTTTGCGTGGCAGTGCTAACTTAAATTTGCTCCTACACCAACTTGTGCATTTGCTAATAAACTTTCACTATTGTCGATTTCGTTGCCAAAATGTGTAATTACCATCGACTTTTGGCCTGGCTTAGCCCGAAATTCGGGTTTTTTTGTTGCTTCCAAAGCGATAACGCGTTTTGTCGCTATTGTTGCAGAGAGCAACAACAAAAAACTCGCTCAATCAATAGCATAGATTTTTAAACAAATAGCGCGACGATGATGTGACTAGTGATTTCGTTGCCAAAACGTAATTACCATTGACTTTTGGCCTGGCTTAGCCCGAAATTCGCGTTTTTTTGTTGCTTCCAACGCGATAGCGCGCTTTGTCGCTATTGTTGCAGAGAGCAGGAACAAAAAACGCGCTCAATCAATAGAATAGATTTTTAAACAAATAGCGCGACGATGATGTGACTAGCGCGGCCGCGTTAGGCGCGCGCAGCCCAAACAACAAATTTCATTCCTCTCCTAGATTTTTTTTATTGTTAAACAACAACAAAACAAAGCAAATAGAATGGAATAGAAACTTCCTGTATTATAAAATGAATGCAAACACAATAATCATGCACGAGCTTATTTTATACAAGATAAAGTACAGCAACAACGCTACTGCTATAATATAAATAATTTTGTTTATACACACACACATACAAACAGTTGAATTTATTTATTTATTTATTTATATACATATACCGTGTATTTCAAATTCGGTGCGTGTGTTTTTTCCATTTGCGCTAGAGCTACTAGTACATTTCATTATCAATATCGCATGAACGAACGATAATACCGACGGCAAACATCATAGCCATCATCGCGCCATCATCACTACTGCAACATTTCAATTAATTAGTAGCGCGCGCTGCAAAAATGCAATAATAGTCATTACGAATAAATTAATTAATTTAATTTCGAGAGAAGAGAGACGGGGAGAAAAAAGTGAGTCGTTGACTTGCGAGCGAAAGTTATAATATTTCATTTCCATCAAAGATATAACAAATTTTATATATATAAAATATCTATACATGTTTTTTATTAATTGGCGGCAATTAAAAATCATTTCACTTTTTTTCGTCAAATTACGTGTGCGAATAAATCACATTGCATTGTTTTGCAATGCAATTGGTGGTGCATGACGCACTTTTTCGGCGGTGGCAGGGCGGTGGGGGGCTCGCCGAAATGTTTGGCGTGCATTGTATGCAACAGTGATTGTTAATTCGGCGCGGCGGGGGTACGGGCCGATTGGTATACGGATGTTCGATCTGATTGAATTGCATAAATTATCCAGTGGAATAAATCGCGTTTTGTCGTCGTGTGTGGATTTGGTCGCAAAAATATAATTAGAAATATCTATCGGTTTTGATTGCCGGCCGTGATGCACTTTATTATAACATTCCGATAGTTATTATTTCGTGGGGCACAAAAATATAAATAAAATTGTTAGCGTTTGTTGTTTGGGGTAGGGAGGATTTTATTATTATTATACATTGTTTGCAGCAACAATTATTCGCGCCAGTTTCACAACGCGTGCAAATACATAAAATTACGTCTTATAATAAATAAATAAAAGTGCTACATTTGCATCTTTAATAGAATATCTAAGTAGATAATGTACAAAATTTATAGTTTTCCACGTATTTGTAACAAAATTGAATTCAATGTTTGTGTAATAATTTATAACGATAATTATAGTTTCACGTACATGGATTTGAATAGGCATTATATTGTATGATTATTCGAAAATTGTTACGATTTTTGTCACGGGAAATAAATTTTGATGGAATTCGTTGATTTTTAAATGGTTTTAATTCAAGCAGCGGCGTGTGTTATTTGTACTCTCATGGGGGTACGAAAATAATGATTTAGTGAAGTATATACAATATCAAAAGTAAAATATATGCGAAAAAACTTTTAATAAAAGTGTGGTTTTTTAAGCGTAACTAACAAAAACATTCAAAACGCGTAAGAGCAAAAACCGTTTCTTATTTGAATTGTTACAACATTGTAATTTACTTCAAATTATTAAAATGTGCAGGTTTAGTAAAGAAATCTATCACCAAAATTATAAAAGAAGCTTAGTTTCGCCATATTTAGTGGATAAGCATTAAAATTATATAATTAATAAAAAATATGGACAAAAATCGTGAACATGTTATTTATTTCAAAAAATGATGGCAAAATCAGTAAAACGTTCCTAGATATAGGATACCAAGTAGGTACATAGTAGGCATGCCAAGAATAGGAAACTTTTTTTATTAAAAACTGCTTCATCAAATTATTTAATGAACAGCTCTGTAAACAGAATAATGCGTTTTTGGATCCGAGAAAAAGGTGTTAAAAGCAAAGATCCAAATTTAAAGAAGTTTGTTATTTGTTATTTGTTATTTATTTCGTTTATTTAAAATATTTATTAGGTATATGTGTATATTTATGCAACAAACTGTTAAATGTATTGAGTATACTTAGGTTTACGTTAATTTTAGTGTAGGTATAATCTGTTCATATTTTACGAAGCGCTTTATAAAACGAGAATAAATATTTGATTAAAATAATTTTTATACATATTATCATAGTTATAAGTGATACAATAACAATAAAAATAAGATATTATTCCGCTTATTGAATTCGAGGTATGCTTTACTTACTCGACGTTGTGGATGCAAGACTTACAAATTTGTATAATTAATCAAAATTAACTATATTTTTTGAAACATGCAAATATGTATCTACTTAAAAAAATAATCTTGGTTGTCTTTATAGACATATCTTGATTGTTTTTAAAAAATCTCTATAAAGAGCCTTTTTTCTCTAAATTATTAACAATCTAGAAATTTATTTCAACAAAATTAACCGACATCTAGTAAAGATGCCAGAGAACATAACTTTAAAAATTCATTTAATATTCTTTACAGAAGTTAACAACATTTTTGCCAGATGTACAATTTATCTTTATATATTTTTTAAATTCAATTACGAATCATTGAATATTGCAATCTAGATAAAAAATATCCTCATGCATTCCTATATTAGCTGATAAAAAGACAAAAAGAATGGGATTAGGGTATTAAAAACCGAAAATTTATATCACTTGTAATGAAATAACATGCGCTAAACTGGGAGATACACCTTTTACGCCAAATTCTATTTGTGTATTTAAGCTTGGTTGATCATGTAAATAAGTTAAAAATATAATTTAAAGTATTTATCGTTCGTTCGGCACACTATTGCGTTATACTTGCAAATGCAATTACTTATATAATAATTCCGTGAGTGTGAAATAATAAATGGCTTATAGTTTTTGCTACAGGTATTTACCTACAAAATATTTTGGATTTTATGCAAGTTGACAAAAACTACTGCGGAAAATATAAAGAATATTTTTAAAAAAATGTTGGATTTAAGAATTTGTTTCATTTCATGGAAAATGGGCAAATGTACAATTAGAAATTCTCATCGTCGCTTCGGACCGTGAAAATTATTGCAATGCTTGCTTGCAGAGGCAGCAATTATAGTTTTCGCGCGCGAATGAAATAAATCGCGCAACGTCAGCGCGCGCATGCCGCCGCTGTATTGTGTATGGAAAATCGTAAAAATATAATTAGAAATTTTTATCGTTTCCAAAGCCCCGTATGGGCGGCTGCGTTCGACATGCGAAAAAAGCGATGCATGTTTATAAGAATTTTACGAGAGTGCAAGGAAATTGAATGCTGCACAATGCAAAACTTTATAGTTTCTGACGACGCAGATGACGTGGCACGGCTAAAATAAAACAACGAACCGACGAAATTATTATCGAATAGCTGGAGCAGCCATTAATTAAGACATTGGTTTTTTTGGGAGCGAAAAAAGGAGAAGACCGATCGAGCCGAGCGCGCAAAAAGTGTGATAATCATAAATTTGTTAAACAATGCACTTTTTACTGCTATTACATTCGATGGTAAAATAATTAATTAAATACTTAATCAAATTTTTGTTCGGCTAGCTAGTGGATGTTTTAAGGAAGCGCTTAATTAACAAATTATTCGGTGGCGGCGTCGGCGGCGAGCGCCGAACTTTATGATTTATTTTATGAGATGGACGCAACGTGCACAGTTTGGCAAATTAATAAATTACGTATGCAAAACTGTTTCTTTTTTGTCGGCTCGGCAGCGATGCGATATATGTACGATGTGGTGCTATATAGTATAGTGTAGCTATAGTAGCTGGCTGCGTTCCTTAGTGATGATGGCGGGGCGGCAGGCGTTCATTATTGTCGCGTAATTGATTTCGCTTTCGTTCGATTTATTAGATGTGTCATCGGCGCTAATGGGATTTGAGGATTTCGGCGTCCCATGTCGATTTGACCGCACGACATATCCATTTCGCACGATCGATAATTATTTTAGTGCTCCCTCTCATACCCCCCTTTGAAACGTTTGCCGCCCCCGCCACGGCACGAAAAATCATCAACAAGTTTTCGTTGTTTTTGCATCCCATCGATTTGCGTGCGAGTCCGAAACTGCCTACGAACCCATGAAATTCGAAACGGCAGTTACACGTAATAATATCGTATGATTAGAGTAAGTCAATTTGCGTAGGTTGTGATTAGAATTTTAGGTTGGCTACTCTTGATCTACAAATAAACAATTATGTCATGGTTGCGGTCTGTTTTCATAATAAGACGTTTGAAGTAACATTTCTAAAGCTTTCAATTTATATAATTAAGTAATTGTATAGTTTTTGCATTAAATTTTTATTCTTATCTAATTATTAGCAATATAATATTATTGCTTTTTTATAAAAGTTACAAATCTTTTCAAATTTCACCGCAAAGAATCTTTTTTTGTTTAAATTAATAGTTTAGAGATTTGTTTCTCTAACTTGTCCAAACTTAATCTTTTTGGCTATTTAAAAATTAGTTTTTGGTCGATGCCTTCTAAAAAATTAAATTGTTTTTTTTTTGGTTTGTTAATAATTTGCTTTTCTGAATAGAAAGCTAAGGGAACATTACTTTAAAAATCATTTATTTCAATTTTCTTTTTAGAACTAGCAACATATTTCTTAGCTGTACAATTTATTTTTTATATATAGTTATCAAAATACAACTTTTATCTAGTTATGGTTAAGAATCTTCCAATATTGTTTTGCAAAACCATCACAATGTATGTTTAAAATCTTACAATAATTATTGTATTTTACTCTTAAAAACAAATTTGTATTTGTTTTTCACAAAGAAAATGAAATGATCTGTATAGCAAAGCTGACAACGCCAAACGTCTTGAAGACTCGTGCAATACTAGAAAATCACAATTGTTGATAAACGCACTAGCAATATATATATTTAAATATATAAGAATCCAATCATTACATTGTGCATTCAACATTTATCAATTTTCTTTACGAATCTTGTTTTGCAAAAATCAAAAAAAAAATGTCTTATATAACGAATATTGACTTACAAATATATTTTTGTCTATAAAATAAAATATTTTCTTGTTTTTCATATATAGGAAAATTAACCGATGTATAGCAAAGCTCACAACATATAAGTATCATGTTTGTCAGCTGTACAATTTTTTATACATATTGTATATTTTCAAATTCTATATTTATAAATTTTCTTCAGGAATCTCGTAATAACGTCTTCGAAAATTACGTAATCACAAACGCACAATCACTCGCAATATTTGGATATTGGAATTCACCAATTATTTCTTCATTTTTATGTTATGTAATAAAACATTTACTTGGTTTTCAATAACTTGTGTTTCAGAAAGGAAATTTTACCAATGTATTATATATAGTGAAGCTGACAAGATATCTATATTTTAAAATTTTATTCTTTTGACAGAAGTAACAGTTGTATCAAGTATATAAATTTTCTTCTCATACATTTTTAAATTCAACACTTATCAATTTTTGAGAATCTTGCAATATTCTGTATTAAACTTACAAAATCATAGTTATTGATGAAAATCTTATAATATTTTTTTAAAATGTTGGAATACAATTACTAATTTATTCACTAAAAACAAATTATCTTATTTTTTCTATAGCAAAACAGACTTTCTTGTGTTGATTTGTTGGGAAATCGCTTAATATAAGGACAAAATACATATATTTTTAAATTTCATTTTGTTGGCAAAAGTAACAGTTGTATCAAGTATATAATTTTTCTTTTCATACATTTATAAATTCAACTTTTATCAATTTTTGGAAATTTTGCAAAATCACAGTTGTTGATGAAAATCTTACAATATTTTTAAAAATTGTTGGAATACAAGCTCTATTTTTAATTTATTCACTAAATACAAAATATCTTAATTCTTTTCTATGGCAAAACACACTCTGTTGTGTTTATTTGTTGGAAAATCGCTTAATATAAAGACAAAATACTTATATTTTTAAGTTTCATTCTTTTGGCCGAAGTAATAAGTGTATTATTTCTCTACTCATACATTTTTCAATTCAACACTTATCAATTTTTGATAATTTGTGTTTAAATTACAAAATCATGGTGGTTGAAGAAACTCCTGCCATATTTTTCAATTTTAATTTCTTGACTAAAACAAAAATATTTTAATGTATTCTCTAGCAAAATCAGTCAGTTATGTGTTGATTTGTTGGAAAAACTTTTACTGTTTTTCGCCGCTTTCAGTATTTGACCGAAATATTTTCGAGAATGTTAAAAGAAATATTTAGAAAAGCGCGAATAATAGTATAAAATATTCCAGTGTGGAATTTCGAAGTCACTTTAGAATTGATTATGACGACCCTTTGTATTTCCTACGCTGATGTGATAAACTCGTGCGTTTAAATTCCGACCTGAACAAAAAGATCACGAACAAAAACGTGTTTTTCGTAGTAGGTAGGAATAATTTTCGGCGCGTACGCTTCATTTAGTTTAAATGCAGTGGTGGGTGTAGGCAGGGAAATACACTGTTGCTTCGAATTTAAGCCGCACGCTTTTTGTTCTTATTACTATATTGCGTCTTTTAATTACCCAATTNTAGTAGGTAGGAATAATTTTCGGCGCATACGCTTCATTTAGTTTAAATGCAGTGGTGGGTGTAGGCAGGGAAATACACTGTTGCTTCGAATTTAAGCCGCACGCTTTTTGTTCTTATTATTACTATATTGCGTCTTTTAATTACTCAATTTCGAAAACGTATTGCTGCTGCGACTTAAAGTCGAATTCAAACGATATCGTTTTGTGGAATTAGACGTTTATTACGTACAGTACGTAATTGTTTAGCTTTTATAGCTTCAAAACGTTATTGTTAACAGTTTATAGCCTTGAAACAAGAAAATTTACCAGTTTTTTCGCTTTGTCATTGAACAACAATTATTATACAATTGTTGATCGTTTGCGATTTGATATTTGTTTAGATTGTTAAGCTATAGATTAAAAAACATATATATATAATGCATAGAGTTTGTTTTGTATTTCCAGCTGGTGATTGGTTTTTGATATACATGTAGTTTTAATGATAAAATTATTCCAAAAAAAATTGTTTATTGTTACGGGTTTTACAAAAACAACTTTTTATGGTATTACAAA
The DNA here is from genome assembly GCA_030264715.1 of Adinopsis sp. GC000173. Classification (NCBI taxonomy): domain Eukaryota; kingdom Metazoa; phylum Arthropoda; class Insecta; order Coleoptera; family Staphylinidae; genus Adinopsis; species Adinopsis sp. GC000173. The sequence goes on from JARJDW010011076.1 coordinate 22,788, forward strand.
CTTTTAATCTACTGATTTAATATTTAAAATTTAAATAAAAGATATCCTATCTTGTGGTGTTTTACCTTAATTAGACATTAAATATGAATTTATGTTATAATTTAATACTTTTCCCCTAAACATTTTGATGTATTCAAGTTTGACATGTCATAGAATTAATTTTATAGCTTTCTAGCCTTGTTTTTGACATCTCTGTTAAGACATTTTTTTGTAGAATTAGTTATTGCAGTTTAACGTACAAGATCTCCTTAAATTTTGAAAACTGTTACTTAAACAAAATTAATTAATATTCTAGTTTACAACATATTCTACGATATTTAAATTTGAGAGTTTCTGTTCACTGTACTATCTATGATATCTTAGTTCAAAGTCGAGAGAAAATCAAAGGCTTTACGTAAAATTTTCCGCTCTTTGAGAATATGAGCTTAAAAAGGAGTGTTCTTATTATAGAATTAAACTGACCACCAAAAAAACCATGATGGTCGCAAGATCAAATTTAAGTTAACCATTGGAATTCTCGTGGAAGATTCGATGTACCTGAGTATTCATTAGGTTTCAATATAGTTGTTTCCAAAATTTAAGGGGGTGGGATAGATACTGAACACTTAGTATATTTTGTATACGATACTTAAAATTTTAATCAATTTCCATTCTAAATATCTAGCTGTTCATACAGTTTTATAGACAAATTTTGCAGATAATGTATTGATATGACTTGTTAAAAATTATACAGTTCGATACGTTAACAAGTGAGATGTTACATTTACTCTCTTATAGCAATTTTTAAATCTAACGATTTTCAGATTTACAGGCTTAAGATTTAGTTCAGATAAAAATTGCCGGATTTTATTTATAGGAAAGCGGTTTGATTTATTAGCTTATGCAATTGAGTAAATTTTCCGGGTTTTCAACCCAAGATTTTATCTTAGCGTAAGACGCTTGTTAAATAGTTTGATAATTTAATTAAGCGTGTAAAATTTTCAGACAGAGATTACTTTAGATTTTTACACGTTTTATTTAAATATATTTTATGTTCGATATTTATATTTCAAAATGGTTATACATATATATTTTATTTAATTATATTTGTATGTAATATAAATTGAATGTAACAGTTATAACAGAATAAATTTTCTACTTTTTGAATTTCATATTATATAATATATTAGAATTAAAAATAATACGATATACCTGCTAAAAGGATATACTTAAATTCTCTGCCACCATTATTTATACTAACTTTTAAACCAAGAAATGTTCTTTGATTTGATTTCGTTTAATTAAATTAAATTTTTATCTCTATTTCTACGAAATAGCTTTCATGAAAAATGTTCGAGTCTTGCCAGCTTCATATTTGTTTTAAAATACAAACACTTATTTTTATATTGCGCTCATAAAAAATACCTAACTAAACTAGTTGTGCGGTTATTTAATTATTAATGTTTAAATTAAAGATTAAATGCATTAATTCAATTCAATTTCGTGAAATTATTTTCGTCATCTTTCAAATTTTATATAGTTTGCCTTAGTATAACATTTTTTTTATAATTTTATCACAAAACATAATCATCGTAAAATTTCGGCTATATGTAATACGCACGGCGCGCTTTTAAGAGCACAATTAATGTTCTTGCGCAGGATCCATTTTTTTAATAGGCACATCAAATCTACCCATGTTTGTCATAATTATGCTCAAAGAATAGCCCAACCATATTATGAAATAAGTATAATAGTTCTTTAATTTTATATTAAGTGCATGTGTAATACTTGCAGGGTATGTACGAGGACTGAACTAAGCACCGCAAAACTACTTTGCCTATGAAAAACTGTAATAGAAAAGTAGATTAGTAGGCAGGCGCGCACCTAGAAATTTGACTTGCGGGTGGCTTAAATATTAAATTAAATAATCGATGATAAAGGAAATAAATATATATAGGTGGTCTGACAAGTTTGCGATTTCCTCAATTGCCAATTTTGTGCTTTTTACAAGTTGTTTTTGGTGATTTCTACAATTTTTTACTGTTTTTTTAGAATTAAAAAGGAAAATAACAAAGGAAAAACAACAAAACGCAGACAGAACTGAAAAAAAAAACACCAAAAAGATTTAGAAATAGCTGCAGAATTCAATTAAAATAGCAAAAAGTTGCAAAAAAACATGAAAAATAGTATAAGTTATGCGTTATTATGCGGGCTGAACTCCACGAGTCTTCTCCCTGGATACGCGCCTGCTAATAGGTATCAACGATAATTAACTGAATTGGTATCTACCGCTTACTGTGCGGTGGACATTTGATTTTTCGATATTTGGATTCTATCCATTAATTTAGTTTGTGCGGCAGAAATTGTAACATAAGCTAAAAATTTGAATTATTA